>CANNZV010002072.1:111062-226144 GCA_947561585.1 Caprella mutica
AATACACTTTAGAAAGTTCACGTAATAAACTTCACGAACAGTTATTTCTTCTAAACACTGGTAATTAAATACTGGGACACAATGAAATGTTGAGGTGACTCTAGAGGCGCTCCCAGGGCCCGTCTAGACCACCAGTCCTGACCGCAAGAGTGAGCTTCGATAACAGATTCTGATTCTATACTATAGACTCCAATTCTCGTGTTTCATGGAATGATAACCCCTTCCTTCCTTCCTCGGTTCTCTCTCCAGAAGCTGTCTTTGGTGGATAATAGAAAGGGAGTGGGGGTCCCTTGAGACCCAAACTGTTTTAATTTGGATCATATCCTGGCTCTTTCACGTTTTGTAAAATCAGTTTCAGAAGATAGCGCCTAGGATTATACTTTTCAATTACGAGTTCTCAGATTTTTTGTGTTAGGTAGACTCGTAAGCTTCAATTACAATTACCTCTTCATTTTCATACTATATTTCTGTGTTAAGTAGACTCGTAGGATTCGTTTACTATCACCTCTTCATAATCTCCTTCCATTCGTGAGTGCAATCACCGGTGCTTGGGTCTATCTTCTTCATTTTCTTTGCTAAGAGACTGCATTCACAGAGTAGCTTATTGACATCTATGAGCATTGATTCTGACTTCTCCTCTTAATATATACAGCAAAACCTCGTAGTAGACCAGCCTCCTAGTAGACAAACCTCCTATTAGACCAAGAAATTTTTGTAACTGTACTGGAAAAAACCTCGTATTAGACAAAACACAATTTTTGTAACCTTACAGTTATTCTAGTGTAAATATTACAAGGAGTAATAATTACACTACTGTTTTGAAGATAAATCTCTAATTTGAATAATGTATTAGATTTATTTATGCTGTTTTTAGGATAAAACAAACATAAGGCAGAATAGGTTTCAGATTTAATGGTAGAGTCTGGGTTATAAAAATTGACGTGAAAAGTTATAGAAAACTAGATACAGTGAAGACTCTTCTAATTTCATAAAATGATGATTTAATTGAAGAAAATATTATATTCATTTTGATTGAGGCAAATAAAATTCATACTGTTTCTAAATATGTTTCTCTTCAAAATGTTCATCCTTACTGTCTTACCGTGTGGACGTGTGCCGCTCCTGCTATGTGTTAAACATTTTTACTGTGTGTAGCACTAGCCACTAAACAAGTGTATCAAGTATTGACATCATTTATACAGTCCTAGTCCTATTTTTTGTGAATAAGAACACCATTCATAGCTCTAATCACGTTTTTTTGGGCTATTTGAGAACTAGTGGAATACGGTGTTGACATGGCAAATGGAATGAAAATTCGTAAGGCTACTTCCAATCACCATTCCGACGATTCTTCCGAACTAAATAATAACAGTGAAAACGTACTGAATGACCTCTCAGAAGAGAGTAGGGCATTATTTATACTCATTTATAAGAAGCTTGATTCTTCATTTCGAGATTTGGAAAAGCAGATGTTAGAAAAAGATAAGAAGATTGACGATCTTCAAAGTCAGATAATAAAGTTTAAAAAAGAGAATGCTGATCTATGTGAACGACTGGATAATTTGGAGACTGCTTCTAGGGACGACATGTTAGTGTTATCCGGAAATGATCTCTCTGCGGCTGAAGCTGGAGAGAATACCGGTGAAATTGTGCGCCAAGTAATCCGTCAAAAACTTAAAATTAAACTACAACCGGATGACTTTTTAAAGGCTATCCGTGTGGGTAGAAAATCTACTTCGCAGAAACCTTACAAAAGAAATATCATTGTTAAACTGCGCCAGCTTAGCCTGAAGGTGGATCTCCTGAAAGCAGCCAAAACAGTTAAGCCCGTAGGACTTTATTTGAATGAAAGCTTGATCCCAGTGCGTGCCGAAATATTTTATGCACTTCGACAGGTGAGAAAGAAACAACCGGGAAAAGTTGTCGGTTGTGGCTCTAATGATGGGCGTGTTTACGTTTGGGTTCCTTCGTCTGATTCTGGTAAAAACTTTAAGATGTATATCAATACTAAAGCCAAGTTTGAGTCATTTATAGGTCAACATGTTGGAATTCAGCTGACTGATGTTTTAAGTAATACCCCTAACGCTTGACTCTTCATGTATTGCTGTTTGCTTGAGTGTCCGCTGCTATTCAAGAACACTTTTTATCTAATGTACTGCTTCCCTGTGTCTATCACTATCTTCTGGATTATTCAACTTCATCTGATGAGTATAATCACAGCTAAAATGTTGCCCGAATATTTGTTGTACCTGCCTGTTATTCACTTTTATTTTGATATTTTAATTTCATGCCCCTATATTTCAATTGCAATAATGGTCCAATGTGTAAATAATGTGGCAGAGTATGTAATATATCTTTCATTTTGTACTGTCATGTCAATAAGCTTATTTCTTTATTTTTGTTGTATAGACTAGTGTATTATATAAATATACCTTATTTCGCTGAATTGTGTTCTGGCAACTTAAATTCGCAATGTATGGCGCAATTGCATATATATCTAATGATATATTATAAATTGTGTTCTTCATCTCTATCGCGGCATAGTAAGGCAAACATAGGTATGCTATGCATACCTATAGATTTGCTATTGTTGCTGTGCCCATATCTGTATTTAAAACTTACTAATCAGTTATGATTTCTGAGGTTGATTTGAGTGATGTTGTTGTCAGCTTGAATGAATCCTTACCGAATCTTGAAGGCAACAGTCATTCACTATATTAAACTTTATCTGAATTGAACGATAAATACCACGATGACAATTTAGATCTGAAATTAATCCATCTAAATATATGTTCCTTGTATCTAAAACTAGATGAAGTAAATTCTCTTTTAGAATAACAAACATTAATTTTGATTTTCTCTGCTTCTCTGAAACTTGGCTAAATCTATCAACAATAAATTTGATTCTTATAGACAATTTCATGTCACACGCGATTATAATAGAAGAGGTGGCGGTATCTCTATATTTGTTAAAAGTTTATTTTCTTGTAATCAAATTAATGATCTTGATATGTGTACTACAGATAAAGAGTGTTTATTTGTCGAGAGTTGTAGGTCAGATAGGAGAATTATTGTAGGTGTAGTTTAAAGGCCTCCTGCCGGTAATGATGCCCAGTTTTTGTTGTGCCTAGAAGACTTATTACAACGGTTGACATCTTTATCATTCGATGCTATTTTTATTTGTGGAGACTTTAATTACAATCTTTTAAATATGCATGGTGATGACAACTGTTTAAATTTTGGAAATATGATGTTTTAGTATTCTTATAATGCGGCCATTACCAAGCCTTCTAGAGTTTCTGGCAATAGTTTCTCATTATTAGACAATATTTTCTCTTCATCTTTTGTAAATTCTTTTTCGGGTGTTTTGCCTTGTGATCTGTCAGATCATTACTTAATTTTTACAATTAGCAAGAACTTTTTCCAACGTAATAATTATTTACCTGTTCCTATCAGTTATAGATCACGTGATGAAACATCGTTGAATAGTTTTTATAATGCAATTTCTTCCCATAGTTTTTCTCCAATTATTAATTGTACTGATGTTAATCAAGGAATTGTTAATTTTGATAATCTAATGATGCATTATTATAACACACATTGCCCCATAGTTACTAGGTACGTATCTTATAAAACCTTTAAAAAACCCTGTATAGACAGAGAACTAAGAGATAAAATAAAGAAAAGAACTAATTATTTCATACTTTACAAATCAGGAAAAATGAGTCGTGTGACATATATAAGATTTAGGAATAAGGTTACTAGTGAGATTAGGAGAAAGAAATGTTTATATTATGAGAGAAAGTTTTCGCAATTTTCGAGTAACATGAAAGATTCTTGGAAGTTAATAAAGAAAATTATTAGGCCAAATACTAAAGAAAAAGAAACTCACATTAGTTTAGTTCATAACGATTATCAAATTGACGATCCTCTTGATGTTTCAAATAGGTTTAATGATTTTTTCTCTTCATTAGGAGAACAAATTGCGAGAAATTTCTTCGTGACCATGGTAATTTTGGCGATTATTTTACTGGTAATTTTCAAAACTCAGTTTTCTTTTCCCATGTCTTAGGTTCAGAGAGTTATTTTTTCACTAAAAAATAAATCTTGCGATATTCATTCTCTACCAGTATTTCTGCTTAAGTTTTTGTCTGGTACGTTGTCACCTATTCTAGCTCACTTGATCAATATATCCCTTTCGAATGGCATATTTCCTGCATCTCTAAAGAAGGCTAATGTTATTCCTTTATTTAAGAATGGTAGGCGTAGTGATGTGAATAATTACAGGCCAATATCCTTGTTATCCAACTATTCTAAGATATACGAGAGAGTAGTCTCTGATCAATTGAAAAATATTTTGGAAATAACAATATTTTTAACAATAATCAATACAGATTTAGATCAAATAAAAGTACTGCAAATGCTATTATCAATTTGTTGACTGATGTATACACATCATTAGATGAAGGTTATTTGTATTTTTCCATGTTTTTGGATCTAAGGAAGGTATTCGATTCAGTTTCGCATGATCTGCTGTTATCTAAGTTAGAGTTTTATGGTGTAAGAGGGATACCACGGTCATGGCTTCGTTCATATTTGTCTTCTCGTACTCAGTGTGTAATTGTAAATGGAGTATCTTCGAGTGAACGTGAAGTGACATGTGGTGTCCCTCAAGGTAGTATTCTTGGACCTCTACTCTTTCTTATTTTTATAAATGATATTCCTAGTTGTACAATTTTTTTCAAGTTTACTATTTTTGCAGACGACTCAACAATATCATGCAAGTTTCCCAAACAATCTTTGGATGAAATTCATAACAATATTTATGCTAATTTACTGATAATTGAAGAATGGCTCAATGCAAACAAAATAATCCTGAATATTGACAAAACTAACTACATTGTGTTCTCATATAGAGGTTCTTATGAGTTGAGATCTGTAAGGTTGGAGATGTGCGTAGTGTTAATGAAGTTAAGTTCCTTGGTTTGGTATAATTGATAGAAACCTAAATTTTGCTTCCCATATTAATAACTGTGCCAGAGCTATTTCAAAGTTTTTAGGAATTCTTAGAAGGGTATGTGGTGAATTACCAGAAGGAATCTGGTTATCGCTGTATAATTCTTTTGTTCATTCATGTATTGCTTTTGCCATTGAGGCCTGGTACAATTCACCCATCTATCCTAGTGAAAAATTGCAAGTATTGCAAAAAAAAACCTGTACGTATTTTAAATAAGTCTCACCATAGATCACATGCATCACCTATTTTCAAAAAGTTTGAAATACTGAATATTAAAAGTTTGTACATTTATAAAATTGCTTCATATCTCTATAAAACTATTAATTTACAGGACTTTGACCCAGCTTTGCTAAAATTCACACAAACTCAGACTACTCACCATAACTATCCTCTTAGTCAAGCAAGTAATATTAGATTACCTAGATATCATAGAAATAAAACTAAATCTTGTATACAATATTCAGGTATTAAAATTTAGAATTGTATTAATAGTGATTTTAAACTACTAAATTTGGATAAATTAAAAAATATATATAAAATGTGGTTAATACAAAATCAGTAATGTTCACGATTCATTATATAATAATGATTCATTAACAAATCGTTCTATAATAAATTTTGTTGGTGGCCAAAATCCACGTGTCTTACTTAGACTTTTTATACTTAATAAATAATTAGGTTGCCCGTAAAGCTTTGGCTTAATTGGGCCATATAGCCCCTTTTTATAAATAAATTTTTGTTGTATAGTTCAGGGTGGCCTCGGCCCTGAAACTAATGTAAAGGGTGCTTTATGTTCAATAAAAAAATAAAATAAATAAATAAATAAAATGAATAAATAAATTAGTATGTAAGTCACCATCAATTTGGCATTTAAGTTATCATAAACAAATAGAGCTATCGAAATATTAAAGTCACCGCTTTACTTTTAGAGAAAACGATGTTGGTCTAGTAGGAAATTAATAACGTGAGTTTCTTACTAGACCAAATAAACTTGGTACGAAACCCTGATCTACTACGAGGTTTTGCAGTAGTATTAAAGAATATTGATGTTGATCAGTTTTTGATTATGTTTCTTTCTTGACTTTGCAGAAAATTCTAAAACATATTACTTGAAAACTGATGAGAGATGCTACTTCTCGTCATATAATGACGCAGGTATCGACATATCAGATAATATATGTAATAACAAAATTGCCGGTTCCACGACCTGTGCACCTGAAACTCAAGATACAATTCCCGATTTTCTTCAGTCTGTGAAAGGTTAGTGAATTTGTAACTCGAATGTATCTTTCAAATTAATTTTAAAGAACATATCAAAAACTACAATCGGAAAATGATAAAAATTGGTATTGGTAATTTATGAAGATGACCGTTTACTTATGGTTCGCTGGGGCAGAATGAAGACTGTGTATGTATTTTTTCGATGAAAAGTGGATATTGGAAGAGTGAAGGTTGAGGCTGGCGAAGAGAATGAACAACCCTACTTTTTCGGTGATATCAACGGCGGGAAACGGACTTTTCCCCGTCTGTACTTTTCCTCGCCAGACTTTTCCTCGGTGGACTTCTCCCCGCCTGACCTTTCCCCGCCGGGCTTTTTCCCATCAATTATTTAAAGTCTAATTATTTATTTAATTTGTTTCTTTAAACATTTCTGTAAAACTTTAAACAATTATTTTTCTAATAGACATGTTATTTTTCAACAGTCAAAATGAAAGTGAAGATTTTTAATTTTCAATATTGGAAGAGGTGAATAAAAATTGTTAAAGTTATCTGAGGAATCCAGATACAAGTCGAAACAAGTGCGCGACTCTTTAGTTTTTCAGTTGTAAGTGATAATCAAACAAATAATCCACGCAGTGCGACCAACTGATATTTCATATTTGAACAGTGATATTATAATATTACAACCATTTTACTAAAAAATACCCATTTTCAGTCTACCAAGGTCATGTGCATCACACTAAAAATGAATTAAAAATGTTTTAAATAGTTTAATTGGAATTTTCTTAACAATAGCGTTCATTGGTAGTGTACAGTAAAATATTATTTAAATCAAAGATAACGAATCATGCCAAAATCTGCTAACTTCATGTTAACATTCAGGTTTGCTCTCCCCTTTTTTCTACCACTTTCGAAACACGCATCATTATCCAATCCAACAAATCTTTCAATTTCGGAATTATATCAGATGTTTTAGTCTCACAAGAATCGTCAGTTTCCTTCTAGGGGAAGATGATCATCAATGGGACACTGGGAACAATGGGACATGCTGAATAACTTTTTTATTTGAGGATAATTTGAAACAAAATCTTAATGGTAAATTAGTCATACTTCAGTGCATTCACTCGCATTGCATTCAGCGGTTGGGGTGCTGTCAGCCCTGTGTAAAAGCGAAAACGTGTTTTAGAGGTGGGAAAACTAAATTTTTCGTACTTTGTTTCAATTGTTATAAATCTGTTAATTTAACATATAATGCTTACTGCATTTTTACATAATATTAAGTAATATGTAAAATATGATCATATGAAAGGATTGCCTTTATACTTTCGTAGTTGAGTCGCTATACCCATATGTTTTCAAAATGGTGTCATGGAGATCATTGAGACAGAAAATTTGGTTCACAATGGGACAGTGCCTTATTGTCAACCAAACTGTCTAGTTACTCCATATGAATCAATGTATCTATTTTTTTTGATACAATAACGTGAACACTGTAGCTTCAGGGCTTCTTGTAGAAACAGAGCTTCCAGCTGAAGCGGGACTTTCGACCATGTTCAAGGGCTTTAGCAATCTGAGGTCATCACAAAGCACTGCATAGAAAACAAATTTCACTAATAAAAGAAAAAGATGCAGCATGATTGCAACGGATACACCAAAGAAAGAAGAGCTTTTTGATGGTGCCACTACGGATAGGGCCTTCGAAATTACTTCATAAAGTATCCGCTGTAGATGGCCTGTGAACTATTATTCTTGGTCTGGTATAGAATTCTTAATTTAACTGATCCATTCGTCTGAAGAACTTAAATCTCTACCGAAAACGTTGGAAATGATGGTTCATGAACTTGTTGAATTTGATTCGATTTCTAAAGCGTATTCTGTTGGCCAAAGGCATGAAAAAGATAAATACGAAATATTGATGTTAGGCAAAGATTCGAGAGCAATGAGCTTAATTTTACAAATGTTCCTGACCTGGCATCGGTGAGGCTAGAGGACATTAAACTGATATTATATGAACCAACTGAGTGTGGGACAACATGAAGAGATAATTCGAACTTGAAATTTGACCATAACCTCAACAATATACAAGTTTGATACACTGTGCCATCGTTCACCAGGGTATATCCCATTGTTCACCAGTGCTGTTAATTTTTTTCTAGTCAACAGAATATGTGATAGCATTCGAGTTAGTTTCATTTTATGAAGGAATATCTATTTTACACATGGATTTTTTTATTTTTCATACTTTGCCCATAGTAAATGAAATATCAATCTTTCTGTGTTTTTTGTCCCATTGATGACCATCCTCCCCTATAGCTCATCTTTTGGGGAGAACTGACGTCCTCCCACATACCCATTCTGCTTCAGAATGGACCGAAGATTTTCAGTTGTGTTTAAATCAGGAGAGAGACTGGGCCCATTAACTTAACATCGACTTACTTATTACTCCTCGTGAAGTTTACAGTTGCCTTAGTAAAAAGAAAAGGAGCGTTTTCATGCATGGAAATGAACTTTCTTTTGAACGCAGCAGGTCTCCATTTTGGCCAATGATCAAATCAACCCTTCAAAAAGTTAATACAATTATTAATATTTATTTCACTCCTTCTGGATTCCTGGAAGATCTATCAGTTCATTTCCAATGGTCTCAGCCCAAATGATCACACCTCCAATCTCATGCTGACGTCAAATTCGTTGGCGATGTGGTGAGCCATGAAGGAACCACTTTAGTCCAACTCTGAGGGCCGTCGAGAGTGGTATGCATTTTGTCTGTGAAGAGTACTATTTGGTTATCAGTCTTGAGATGCTTCTCCGCCCATAGTAACCTCGATTTCTTATGTGTATCTTTCGAAGAAGTCCCGGTAACAGGTGAAACATAAGAGGCGATAAGTTTCAGTACAGTGGGTGGGTGGTTTTTGAGAAGTTTTTTCGCAGACACTTTTTCCATTGGTTTCCTTTTGAGTTGTCTCTTGATCATGGACAAGTTATATCTCGTAGCTATTTTGTATTTGCCAATACTATTGAGTCTTGTGAGTAATCTTCTCCAGGGGTTCACACATAAATTATTTCACTGTACGACGTACGTGGCCGTATATATGAAAAAAATCAATTTTACAGAATATCCCTATGATTTTTTTTCAAAAGAAGTGCTGTAGTGCTGACTCTACATTTTGCTGTACCGGCAGCGTCGCTGTTTTTTTGAAAATGAAGTAGAAGCGGCAGCGCCACCATATTATTCAGCATGTGGCGGCGGCGTCGCTGTTTTTCAAGGTAGTACTGCCTACCACTTGAATGGTGTGGGGGAGATGTGATGGTGTGGAGGAAGAGAGAGTGAAAACTTGCAACCGGTGTAGAATGGCTGCTTGGGACATGAAGGGGTAAAATACTCTTTTTAAAACACATGATGGATTGTTAGAAGGGATTGCTAAGAAACTGGGGTAGGGGACTTGGTGGATGGTATAATATGGTTGATGTCTACATGAATGAGGTAGGACTTATTAGGCAGAAGGTGGTGGTTATTGAAGAAAATTGAACTTTTAGATAATATGGAATTAAAGACCGAGCATTTACGTTGCTTTTTAGAGAAAGATAAGGCTGTCTAGATTTGATTTGGAGGTTGAAGTTTCTTGGTGTGGATTTAGGGAGACATTGGACAACTTACTTCCTTTTTAGAACTTTCTGGTTATTTTATATAAACCTTTTCTTCTGTCGCAATCATCACTGACGTACATGAAGTGCAGACCAAATTTCACGACAATTTCAGTTCGGTTTTTAATTAATTATTGAAAGGCACCTAGGAGGCTAGGGTAAAGCTCCGATTTACCATTTGATAGCAAAGAGTCAAGGTGGCAGTTAAATCCTTTACCTGATAAAACTAATGAAGATTATCCAAACGTTAGATAGTCTCTTTACCCTATTTCTCAACTATTTACAGCTGATATTATTCCTAACGTTTTTTTTTTTTTTTGTATTTACTAGATCTGATAGTGTTTGGGAACAGTGAGGACCACTTGCATGTGGGCTGTCAATACAATTCACCTTCGGATGCGACGCCCACTTGGAGCAATGATGTGGTTCATCCCGATGATTCCGTTGGTGGGTGGAAGGACCAATACCCGAAAGATGACAAAGCAACTAACAAGTACTGCTACCTCACTCCTGATGGACTCATCAATGAAATAGAATTTAATGATTATTATGATTGCTGCCAATTTGATGTGTAGTTTGACACTCTGGAAAAAAAGGACAACAATCGAGATCGGACAAACTCTTATGAATCATTCGAAATTCAAATAGTTTCTTTTATAAACTTATTATTAATATACTAGCATTGTAAACAAGTACTCTTTTGAAACTAGTGAACATGTTATTTTTCAACAGTCAAAATATAAGTGAACATTTTTTATTTTTTTATGTTTTCAAGTTAATTTGAATCGATCAGATTGTATTCTATTTTATTATTGTATTCTTTTAATGAATGATAAAATGATGATAAATACACAGAAACTAATTAGAATAAAACAAATATATGAAATGAGTTTTCAAAATCTAATACATATTAGTTAGTAGATCAAAATATTCAATAAAAAGTATTTTTTATGAGAAATGGCAATCAATTATTATTCTCACTGTCCATACCTACGATACCTAAGAATAATAAAAAAACATTTCACAGCAAATAGGTATTTGTTAGATTTATTATAAGTGTTGTTGTAAAATTCACCGAATTATCAATAGTAAGCTGCTATATCATATATTCAGTTTGATATATATTTAACTTATAAATTCATGCCTATTCAGAATTGGTCATTTATAAAAAAAATTGAACTATAGGTACTTCTTTAATAAAGATACCTGGTGAAAAAGAATAATATAGATACAAAATTTATTACAATTTTTACGTCATATTACCTTACCTTCCAAAAAGTTCACCTATCTATTGGCTCAGCCTGAATTATTTTATTTTTTTACGTATCTACCCGTTTTTTTAATATTTTATTCGCACAGACTCAGTGGGATTTATGCCCTGTGTGAACGAGTGGTTACTGGCCAGGCAAGAGTCACTTGGCTGGGATTAAGTTATGGTCGGGATTTAGTGATTCTCACTTGGTGGCTTGAGTGATTTCTCTTCTGAACGTCTCATTAACTTTGCTTTGTTTTCTTTACACTTATACACTTATATTGTTTTCTTAATCAGTTAAAAAAGAACACTATTCAAGATTAAGAACAAAAAATATGATTAGTTATCAAAGCTAGGCATTCGTATCTAAAATTAATACGGATATTTTAAAACATTTCCATAAAATTTTTTTCGATCACTGGAGGAGAAAATTAAGAAATAATTTTAACTCTAAAAGTTTGTCATTAAAATATGTAGAAATAAATTTGTGTTTACTTCAATTAAATGTGAGTTGTGTTTCCTCTTTCGTTTTATTTTCCTTTTAAAGAAGAAATATACTCTGAATTCATTGATTTTATTCACTTTTCACGTAGTTACTGAAGATACCTACATCGCTACCTAATTTATCAATTTAAATAAACGGTGAAGTATATATGTTGCATAGCTTATAAAACAATGATTTGATATTTTAATGTTAAAAAATCATAAATTTCAATGTAAAAAGCAAAATCAATCTAATTTTATATTAACTAGTGTACGCCGTACGCGTGTTGTCAAAAATGACAATTTATTTCGAAATGGGTTGCAGACTGAAATTACAGCCCAAAAGGACCATAGGGTCCGCTTTTGAGAAAATCATTATAATGTACATAATACTTGACAGAATAAGTCTTATGCATATGGAATGTGTTGGTATAACATATTTCTTCGTATACGAATCACAGAACGTTTTGTATCAGCTCAATATTTTTCAGTACGTGGTTATCAGTAACGAGGAGTGCTGAATAACGCGTAGTCTCTAATTACTCAATTTTTGACAAATGATGGAAGACAAACCAGTTTAGATAGTGCTAATTTAAAATCTACCATTGATACATGCATATTAGTGAACAATTTGCATAATTAGTTTGACTCTTATATTCAATGGTTATGAAGTTATAGACATATTTATAAAGAGAACCGTATGGGCCTGGGCGCACTAACAGATGAATCTAAAGAGGACAATACGGTCTATTCAATCACATGAGGTCAAAAATTTCCTGTAATATTATTTATTCAATAATTTTTTGGCAGTTTAGAAACTTTTTAATAGAGTGCTACCGTTTTAGTTTTATTCAATGCATGCTATATATAATGTTAAATTCAATTTTTATGAAAGTTGATGAATCTTTCCGCTAATTTGTTTCTTTATTCACATGTTTTTCCCGAAAAAAGTCCTTTGACCCCTCCCATAATAATAAACAAAGCAGACTTAATATATAATCTATATAAATATGATTTGTATAAGTTAAGTAATGGAATTGCCGAATTGCTAATACAATATATCTAAAATGTATCATTGTAGGTACTTAGAATATTATAGATACCTACTGGTTGTTTTTCTTTGTGAAGGATATAAACTTAAAATGATATTCAGAGGAAAATTCAGATGTATCACTTGAAAAATTTGTTCATATGTGTGAAAGGACCATAGAATCCTCTTTAATTTCACCCAGTCATGTGACCAAATGGACCATATGGTCCTCTTTCCACTAACTTTTTTTATAGTGAATATTTTTCAATTGACATTATATAGTGTCTTTCCTTTGCTCTATAGAAACTCAAAAATAACAACAAACATATCTTTTGATGACAATAAATAATTTGGGCTGTAAAGGGTTAATTTATAAGGTTTAACGTACGAATATTTTATTTGTCTGCTAACTATCTACATAGTTATTTATTGATTATAATCAGAGGCATTAAAGTAAACAATCTTTACTGAATTTCTTTGAATAGAAAAGTTGAAAGTGATGCGTATCATGGATACCAATCGATATTGAAGTTCAATAACAATGATTCTTATTTATTTTTTGTTCTCACATGATGGAACTCGGAGCTTACCTACATTGAGAAAATCTTCTGTTGTTCACATTTCCGAAAATGTTTTAACGTTAGGGTAAAGATCCAATTACCAGATGTCCTAATGAACATAAAAATAAAATAATGAAAAAAAACATAACCTTCTGCAATTTTGCGAAAGTAATAAATATATTCGATGATATAAGAAAAGATTATAGTTTAACATTTTAACTTTTATTTTAATTTCTTATATATTATTTTCTACTATGATCGAAAATTTCTGGTAATTGGTTCAGTATAGGGAAATTTGACCTATTTCGATTCATAAATTCGATGAGGAAAACGGTAACATATTCATTTATTTGAATTGAAGTGTTCGTGCAGCTGTATAATTGCCAGGAAATTTAATCAAATTCGTTTTTATTAAATTCGACTAGAGAAACAGTAAATTTATTTATTTATTATTGAAATGTTCGCACAGCTTATTAATTATGAGGAAAATTAACCAATTTAATTTTATATCCATGATGAGGAATATTATAATCGCATAGCTGTGTCATAGTGGAATAATTTATAGGATTTTTGTTAGATAGAAAAGTCTCTTATAGATACTGACTCTTACAATCAATATAAATTAAAAGGTTATTCATTGTTGTGAACTTATATATTGAAATTTCTTCAGAGAACCGCCCCCTTAATTTTCGATACTTTTAATTGGATTACGGTACCGGAACCTAGTGGTCCTAGTTTAAGTTTTTCCAAATTATCTCAAATCGATAAGGATATTCAATTCGTTACTATATAACAAGATCATGATAGTCGAAACAAAACTAACTTGGGCCTATGTCTTCTTCCACGTGAGACTTACCACATATCACTAAAATCTGGAGAATAGGGAGCATCAAGGGATTTGACAGCAGGTAAGCTTCATAAGACTTCCCACAACATACTAGACACAGAGAGTGAGATTACTAGACGAATTAGCAATTCATTACAAAATGCCTTTGCCCTCCAAACCATATAAAAAATAATATATATTCATCATGTGAAACTTAACCTAATATAAATAACGATATGGCTTCCCATATATGGTACACCATAAACTTCCCAAAGTGTGTACCAATATTGCTACACATCTGTAATATTATATATTTCAAAATACATTGATTCGTTATTCTGGCAATATTTTGAATTGATAAGGTGAAAGATTTTCAGAGAAAAAACAAATAAAGCACAACCGAAATTAAAATTTCTTTTATTATGTATAATACTTCAACAAAATAGTTAATAAATCAAACATCTAGAATGTGACGCAAACAATTAAGTAGTGTACTGAATGTCAAATAAAATACATCACTCAGTGTACTAACGTTAAATAGAGACGAAATAAGAAAGTTATCATCGGTGTCGCTAGTGTCACCTCTGATCTAGATTATACAGTCTCCTAACCTCTCCAATAACAGTACATAGATCACTTATGTTATTGCTAACGGTAAATAAAGACAAAATATGATAATAATAAGCTTAAAACTCTGACTAATAATGCTGTCTTTTTGTGCTGGTAGGCAGAATGCTAAAAAACTTAGGCTAAAAGCAATATGTTTAACATGACTGAATGCTAATTACTGCAATCTAAAAATGTCTGAAAGAAATTAGGTTTTAGCCAAAATAAGGCAAATAGAATTTTCTGAAGAAATTCACGAAGTTTTCACCCATGGACTTCATAGCTATATCTGTGTGAAGAAGAATATTTTTTATCAACTTTAGTTGTTGATCATTTTAACATAAAAAAATATTTAAATCAGTTAGTTCATGCAGCTACATAGCAATGTTCACTACAGATATGTTATATTTTCTAATTTTATTTACTCACTAAAAAGAGTTCCAAATTTCTCGATTTGTCTTCATTAACCCTGTAAGTAAATAAGAGAGACATGAGGCAAAGAAGTAACATTTATTAGTTTAGCAAGTTATGATTAAACTAATTTTTTCCAGTTGTGTTACTTTCATATAGTAGCGACTTCTCTGTCACTTGTAACAACAAAATCTGCTTCTTATTTTGATAATGCTGAGCCTTTGTTGTATATCTTTAAAATTCTTCATATATTTTTATCTCAAATTTTTCTGTGCTACCGAAAATTATTTCATCTCAAACCATAATTTACCGTATGAGCCATATATAGTACTACTCGCGGTTTGTGGCTAATAGGTAAATTTTAGCTGCCTTCTTTTAGTAACTTTACACTTATATCCATTTAGTGAAATCAAATAATTTAGATATCTCATTACACATTATAAATTTTAGGTAATCTGTTTCCACGGTGGTCGAATGGTTAGAGTGTTCGCTTTCAATGAAAAGAGTCCAGTGATTCGATTCCAGGCAGAGAGAAAGAAATAGAGAAATACACAGTGATTCACACTCCGCTATAAGAAAACACACTTACCAGCCTCACACTTACTCACCACTCTCACACCCACTTACCACCTCTCCTTCACTTCAGTTCTTCCTCCACATCTTGTTCTTATTTTCTGTTCCTCTAACTTCTTCAGCAGCTCATTGGTGTCAGTGTCAGTCATATGACAATTATCCAACTGTATACCCCTGAATCTGAAATGAATGAAGTAATTAGAAAATAACCATCATCTAAGCTAAATATTTATATTTCTAATCTTCAAAAATTAATACTCGAAAAAGTGGGAATAATCGGGATGATAACCCGAACAAATTCCTGTCTGCCAACTACATGACAGAGAATCATTTTATATAATAATTCCAATGTACTAATATCAACTCACTGTTTTGATTTAGGACACAGGTACTTCAAAATGTTGTAGACGTTCTCTCTGCCATCAGCAAGTATGTCTGCTATGATTAAGTTGGTATACTCTGTAACACGATTGCTGCCAGTGCTAGGATAGTCATCCGTGTATTTGACTCTCAGATCTGCAATGTAAATAATAAATAATAGTAATAATAAGCATTATTCAGAAAATAGATGGAGTACAGTAAAAAAAAGCAATATTTCCTAAAATCGAGAAGGTAAGACTGAGAAAGCAACAGAAATATAAGTTATATTCATATTCCATTCAACTTTTTTGAGCCCTTCTAGGTAATAAAGAAAGTAACCACTAGGAACCAGAAATAAATGAGTTAGTAATTACCACTAGGAACCAGCAATAAAATGAATTATTATTTACTTGTAACCAGTAATAAAATGAATTAGTGACCACTAGGAGCCAGAAATATTATATTTCGTAAACTTTGAAAATCGATACACATATGAAGCACCGAATGAGAAATTTCTTTTATTTCAGGTAACATAACACTTTCTTCATATAAAACGAGATTTGAAAGAAAATGTGATTTTAGGGTGGGTATAAAAAATATTTTTGCATCTCCACCCAAAAAAGTTTAGGGTGTTAACACAATAAGTATGTAGCTGAGGGTGTCAATACTACTAGTAGCTAAGGGTATTAACACTATAGAATAGATTAATTCACTCACCTTTATTTACTTTGTATTCCTCTAAAGTGGCAAACCTGACGTCACAGGTAGGTAGAGTGCTGATGTACAGATTATCATTACCTGAGTGAACTTTCTTCAGAATATCGAGGTGTTCAGATGATGTCACACAAGCCATGAAACTAGTTACCTTACACCTGTAATTAGTAAAAGATATTAATGTAATACTGAATAAAAAGAAAATATATCAGTGATTTAACAATGAATGTCCATATACATTGTGTGAATTTGACTACATTTAATATTAGCATCTCTTCTATCTAGATTTAAATATTTTATTATAATTTAGGGATATTATCTTATAATATTGTGGGCAATTATTTCAATGATAATTGTTACAGCCATTTGTGCATAAATACACTATCGAATAATAATTAAATATTGTGTAAATTAAAGGACAAATTTCTATCAAACATTTGTGAGTAAGACTCTAAATGGTAGATAGTTTATTTACCCGATTTGCCTTTAACTATGAAGAATTGAATAAGAAAATTAAAATTAATTGAAAACATCATTGTCAATGTATTTCATTATAGCTGAAGGCATATTAATAACATTAAAATTAACTAACTTGCTATTATTGAGCTGTGAGTAGAATTCTCCATTCAGTGGTTGGTAATTGTAAAAACTGTTGATGAAATTGAGCTGCACTTCACTGTCATCTTTTAGCACTGACACCAACTGGCCAAGATTTGCACAATCAATGTCTGTTAGAGACTCATAAGAATACAACCAAATGTCAACTTTAGTTTCCTTCTTCTTTAGAACTTCAGTCAAGGGTCTGATGTGACGAGAGTAACGTAACCGATAGTAACTGTAACTTTGGTCACTCAGGACATCAGAGACAATTGAGACAATGAAAGAGTCACAGTTTGAAGAAGAAACTAAATCAAGTAGATATTCTCTGTCAACTCTAAAATATTCCCTCAGCACTGCAGTGAATGTTTTGGTGTAATTTGTCAGCTCTCCATTTTCTGAAGTTTCCAAAATCAGAAGTTTGATGATATTACCATACCTGTTGAGAATAAAAAGCACATTATTACATATTGTCTCTGTATTATGCAACTGATAATATTAATTAAATTTTCATGACTTTATTTGCTTCATAAATAAGTTTCTACGAGTCTCTCTTGAAATACTCCAATAGTTTTCTATGGGAGAAATATTGTCTATAGTCTCTTTTAATCACTGACTGATGATATATTCGATGGAAATTTTGAACATTTAATAATATTTTAAATTATTTAGAAGTATAAAAATTAATTGAGTTTATCAGATAAAATATTTAAATTAAATACTACCAGCTGATTAATATTTAATAGTGATAATTAATTAACAAAATATACTGTGGATATTAAATCAAAAATCTTTAACTTTTACCACCAGTTGATAAGATATTTGTGTCTGTTATATTACTTTGACATTTGTTTTGTATGTCTCTCATAATAAGAAATAAGTTATTCGAACTAATTAGGTTGATTGATTATACATATATTAAAACAATGTTTTTTGAACTCTACCAGATGATATCAGTCTTTACTCTTTCCCTACAATGTACCAGAAGCAGCTAGTTTGATATTAGTGCTACCAAAAGAACACTAGTGTAAACCCTCCTAGTAAACCAATCTCCTATAGTAGAGCAATCTCATAGTAGACCAATCTCCTAGTAGACTAATCTCCTAGTAGACCAACTCCTAGTAGACCAATCTCCTAGTAGACCAAGATATGTTTGAAACTGTACTGGAAAAAACCTCTTACTAGAGAAAACATAGTTTTTGTCACCTGTCAGTTATTCTACTGAAGAACAAGTAATTAAAAATGGAAAAAAAATTTGCTCAATTTTTTTTAATATGGTATCTATGATTCCAAAACATTATTCTATTTCCAATTATTGTTTCAATATTAAAAATTTAACCAAGTAAAGTTAACCGACCGTTATCTTTACTTGCTCCAATAAATGATGTATGAATAAATTTGTATCTTAAAATGTAAATAAATAATAATTTATCGTATAAAAACACTAGAATATTTTATCACTATCTTTTAAGTTAAGAGACATGATAATAATTATTTGGGTTGCAACTGTCCGGGTGGCAATTGTCCGATCACGAGTACGAAACTACTGAAGGAGTTTTTTTACTAAACCAAGCCAACTTGGAACGTAACTCTTGTCTAATTCTACTACGAGGTTTTTCTTTAATTACTAATTAATCCAAAATCTTTACCTTGCTGTAAGAAATATACGCTTCTCTTGCCTTGTTAAATTAACATCAAGTTATTTGAATATTTCCTTCAAATACTTTTATTGCTAGTTAGTAAATGAAAACCAATTTTATCAGAGCATTCGAAAAATTAATAAATTTAAATGTTTGAAATGACAGAAATAGGAAACAAGTATTCAAAATTTAATTACTTACCTCTCAACTCCATCTTCAACCGCAGTGTTTGTTCTAGATGCTCCAAGACATTTTAAAAAGTTCTTTCGTAGACTATCTTTTGAACGCAGCCATGAATTCCAGTCAATGCTAGGCTCTCTCAAGTTCTTGATTACCTGCTCCACTGCCAGATATTCCTGAATTGTGCTGTGTGTGAAGGCGTAAGTTAAACCATTACCTTGTTTCAATGATGTCTCTGGGGTTAGGATGCACGTGAGTAAGTCCTCAAAATCAACATCTCTGGACAACTTTTGTTGAAATATTTCGACTAAGTTACAGTAGTCATCTTCATCAAAGAAATATTTCTCACTATTGAATAGCTTGAGACTGAAGTAACTGAACACAGTTAGAATGTCTTTAGTTTTTAATTTGGAATTTGGGACGTTGCTCTCTCTCAACTTTTTCTCTATCTCCTTAGAGAATATTTCTCTAATCGCTTTATAAGTATTTAGTTCATTGTGCAATTTAGAAAATGAGTTTCTATCATTCAAGAACAAGGAAAAGTATAAGGCCAGAAGAATTGGAGAGCAGAACACTTTCTGTGCGGCTTCATTCAGACTCTCGAAGCTCTTCACCAGTTCTTCAGCATCAACAGAATCACCCATCTTATTTCCATACCTCTTCAAGAATCTCACTTTATCGCTCATTTCGCTGATGGGCTCAATGAGCATTTTATCACATCTCAAATTTCTATCTTGCAGATCTTTTATGAAATTATATCCTGCATCAACTCTTCCGGAAACAATGCATGTAGCGTCATATTTGTTGCAGAAGGGTATGATTTCATCAACCAATTTCCTGCTGTCTTCATTGACTTCATCGTAGCCATCAATTAAGAAGACCTTTCCCTTCATTTCTTTGAATGCGTCATAAATGACTTCTTTAGGGGAATGAAAATTAGGAATACTTTCTTTCAGAAAATCACGAAGATTGTGCTGTCGCTCAGTTCGGCATTCTAGGTAGATAGGTACTCTAAATCCACCTATGCCTTCGTAACTCATTTCATTTCCATTAACTGATTTGTCCAAGATATTTTGATATAAATTTCGCATAAGTGTGGTTTTTCCTGTGCCCGGACCTCCGCTGATTACCACAAAATTATTTCTGATGTTATTGCATATATCTCTGGAGCTAAAAAATATTTTTTTCTTTTTCAGTTCATTCTTGTATTTAACTGCAGCATATCTTTCTTTATTTGTTTCAACTTTGTCTTGTATAGCGACTGATAAATTGACAGACTGAAAAATATGGGATGTATCAATCTTTCCCAGACCGCCTGGTAAAGGGACAGAGAATGAATCAGAATATTTCTCTAGCATGAAGGGTGCACTTTCATTTTCTACTAATTTTGTAACATTCTTCACTGCGTTTTCATAAGAGCTTGTGGTGCCATTCACCAACTCGTCAAACTTAGCATCTAATTTTGCCATTTTTGTCTCGATTTCACTCTGGTCTTTGCAGTAGAGTGTGCCAGCAGTTCTGATGCATTTCTTCATTAATATTTTCTTATCTTCAATTTTGGGATCTTCTTTTGCTTTGGAATGCTCATGACTCACATCATTTCTGAAGCTTTTGATCTTTTTGAGAAGATGCTCAATACTACTTTCATCTTTGAGTTTATCTTCCCACTCTTTTCCGCCAGCTTGAGCGACTTTATCGCAGCAGAGAATTGGAAGAAGTTCGTGCAGAGTAGTTATGTCAAAATTAGAAAAATCTTCTTTGTCCAGTGCAGTTTTGTTTTTCTTAAACCAAGGACCTAGTTTTATGCCAATTTTCTCTTCAATCTTCTGGTTTTCTACGTGGTCTTTGATCGTCACTCCATCAGGCTTCTCAAAGCCCCATTCTATTATTGTCTGATAGACCAGGGGACCACACTCGAATTTGATGCGATCATTCCTCAGTAAATTCAAATCTTCTTGCGAAAGAGTCTGAGGAGATAATGAAGACATTGTGCTCAGAAGTAAAATCTATAGGAGAAAAAAAAATAGTCAATATTAGAAATCACGCATAAACAGACAAAGAACAAGGAGTCAATTTAACGCTCTCTGATATGTTTTACCATGACTGTCAGATATGAGTAATGAGTAGTAGAGGGTAAACGGAAAGTCCTTGGACTGTTTAAAATTTATAATTAAACATATTACACGTCTTTTATTTATTTATTTTTCAATTTTCCAAATATCTTTCAAAACTCATTATATAATCTTATTGTACAGCTGTATTTAAAAGAATATAAAACATCTTTGCTAACATTGCTCTATCGCACCAACGTCGGTAAATGTTGGCAAAGTAAAGGCGTGATCGGGCATTGGCACGCCGGTGCTATTACAAATTGGGCCAATGCAATGAAAACGACAATGGGCCAACGGTAGCCAGACACCACTGGCCCTATGAAGGAAAACCTTTATTAATCAATCCAGTAATATTTTGATGGGTTCTAGGTCAATTCGCCGAAAACACATCCGTCCTAGGGTGGAATATACCGGGGTGGAATATACTGGGGTGGAATTTACCGGGGTGGAATATACCGGTCACCGCTATCGCCGTAAGCTAAATTGGCCGTAGGAAGCCGGTACGTGCAATATAGGGCCTTTGTAACACATGAAGAGGCTCAGGTAGCTAATACAGCGCCATTTAACGATAATTTATTCATTCTTCAAACATAAATTAAAACTGTGAGACGTATCTTTTTCTAGATAATCTAGTTTGTATAAGCAGCTTTTACCTTGAAATGTAGGTATCTAGGTTAATTAAAAAGTTAAAGTAGATTTGAAGCTTAAATTGAATATTATAAAAAACTTAAAAAGTTAACATTAATGTTTACTATTAATACAGTGTGCATAACTTCAATATTACATTGAAATGACGGTTTAATCTAAATTCACGGTTGCTAAACTAAATGTTTCTCTTTTATAGAGGTAAAATTTGTATGCTGGTGTTAAACTTACAAACCCAAGTGAAATGTTATACTGATCTTCGTAACACAAATGATAGAGGCGGTGGAATAAGAAAGAGAATCAAATCATCTCCTGTTGATTGTGAGAACTGAATCTAAGTTGATTGTTTTTTTGTTTCTTGACCTCTTTTGATTTTTTCTGATATATTTAGTTATAATCAAAGTTGATAGTGTAATGGAATACTTTTTAATATAATATATTTAGGTTATGAATGAACTAAAGAAAAATTTCGTTTTACTGAATTCATAATCAGCTGAAGTTTGAAGTACTTGCAAAATATATTTGTAGTATTAAGTTAATCGTTATTTCATTTCCAGTTCTTCCAGTAGAAAAGGCAAATTAATTTGCAATATCAATAACATACATATGTTAAATGCAAGTATCTCTGTAACAAAAGCTTTTTATTCTAACATCAATCTTATCTAATTGAAAAGCACCGAGAATTGACCTGTACACCAAGATGGTCTAACAGGGCTTGATTTTTAAAATGTGCAGATTATTAGTTTAATTATATTATTTTTCTTTTGTAAATTTGATGAATCTGTATATTTTTTGATCTCAATGAAATAATCATTGGCCCGTCGCTAAGCATCACTTTCACACATCTTGGTCGGTGCTACCGGCCACTTCTGGCCCGTTGTCTGGTTGAAGTCGGCCTATTGATTTCAGAACGGGAAATGAACGGTATTTGAATATCGGCCAATGCTGTCAATAAATGTAAGCCAGAACTTAGGCTAAGACTCGTCCAATGCTCTGATGTTTGAGGGAAGCCAATATTCAAAATAAATTGAATACAGTTCATGAATCAAATTAAATTATCATCAAGTTGCAAGTTAGGAAAACAGAGGAAATTCACTACATTATTACTGAAACTAATATAAATCGAGAGTGGCCATAAGAGAATTGAAATAGTGTTAAAGATTGGAAGCTTTATATTGCTCATATTGGCGGTTGAACTGACTAGCAGAAAGTCGTTGTAACAATTTATAAGAAATTTATAAAAGCAAAAAAATCAATATGGTCAAAAAGGTATCAGAATTATAGCTTACAATAATAAGAATAAATTTTATTTAATATTTCTCAATATGATCCCCCTTAACTCGTATTTCTCTTTCAATTCACTCTCGTAAGTTTTCTAACGAGGCATGGAGCTAATATTGCGGTCATTTTGCCCATTCCAGCTGAGGTGATTGCTTTAAAACTTAAAGCATCAACACCTGCATTGCCAAAAGAAAAGGACTTCGCCACTAACATCAACAACACACAGAAATTCATTGGGTTCAAATCTGAGGTGTACGGACAACTGCCATACGACAAACTGCCATGCAGACAACTACCATGCAATTTTTTAAAATCTTATTTTGGGTGATTTGTAATGCGCTTGTAACCATAATCTTTCATGGATAGAATTTAATGTGAAGTATATTATTATTTAACTTTAACTCCTTAAAATTTAAATAATCAAATGGTCGACAAAAAGGTTAAAATCTATAGATGGAAAACTTTCTTTCCAAACATTTCAAAATACAAATAATAGTACAAACAGAAGCTTTACAGGTTAAAACCTCCAGTGCATATTATTATTTAAGAGTTGCGTTTACGCAACACTAAGCATATATGATTTAATTAAAATTCTGATTTGTTATTAGAATAATATGTATTAGTATAATAACAAATATAATAAAACCTATTTCAATATTACTAATTAATATATTTTGAAATTTTTCAAACATTCATAAGATTTTTGATGTGTGGGATCTGGGAATAAAGAAACAACAGTAAAACCAATTCAAATTTCAAAGTTACGAGTAAAGTGTTATTTGAAATTTAAATTATAGATTTTCTTCATTCGAAAAGGATAATTACTAGTTCTCTTTCTAATCCTGAATCTAGCAGCAATGTTAGTTTTTTAAAAAAGGAAAAATATTAATTAACCCAACGAAAAATGATTAAATAATAAAGATGCAATATCATACTCACTGGAAATTTTAACCTGTAAAGCTTGTGTTTGTACTATTCTTTTAGTTTTTTTTTCATATATGGTTTTTCATATATGGTTTTTAACCTTCTTGTCAACCATTTGATTATTTAAAGTTAAATGGGTTACATATAACTATTCCTTTTATAAAATATTGACAATATGAAGAAATGTATTTGAGTACAATTAAAAAGGAAGACAAAACCAAAAAGAACGACAAATCAGAACAAGCATTTATGTGGCATTAAAACCAGACATTTAATTACTGTTTAATTTATAGTAAATAAAAAATTTGATCAACTTTAAATACTCTTTAACACAGGATGTTCAATAAACATAAATTTTTTTAGTGATCCTTAGTCTGCTTTAAAAAAATGTCATATTTTCGACAAATGTGTCGCGCGGCGAAGGTGTTTTCGTCCGAAAGTGCATTCGACGGATGTGTTTTCGGCGAATTGACCTAGAAGCCATCAAAATATTACTGGATTGATTAATAAAGGTTTTCCTTCATACCGTTGGCCCATTGTCGTTTTCATTGCATTGGCCCAATTTTTAGTTAAAAGTTCTGTGTATCGAATATTCATACAAACTTGGATGTAATTTTTTTTTTGGAAATTTGGAATACTTGAATTTATTAATATGAAATTAATTCAGGATGGATTTAAAAAACTAAAATCTTGGTTTAGATCATGGATTTTTTAAAACAATTTTAAACAATAAAATCCAATGTTTTTCGTATTTAAATGCCTTTTTTTATTAGATATTATGTTTAATCACATCTTACAAATCTATTATGAAATAATTCACAACTTTTGATCTGTTAGTACAATGATGCAGGTTTAATGATTGTAACTACTTGGTTAAATAAGTTTGGTTTAAGGGGATCGTTCAGTGGTTTTGCTAGCTACCAATAATACTCGTCTGATTGAGCTGATATTTAGACATACGGTGTAAAATGCTTCAAATCATTGAAGTTTTTCATGTGAAATTTTCATTTCAGGGCACCCCTCCCCTTTGGGGTCCGAAAAAACCTGTTTTTTGGCTCCCCACAAAAAGTCTATAGACTCAATGGGGGTTGGTCCTACAGAAAAATTTATAGAAGCTAATATGTTTAGCTGGACATTCCTAAGATCGTCTCGAGTGCTTCTTTTTTTAATTACGATTTAAATATTTAGTTATTCCATTTTAAGAGGAATTCATATTTTGTTCATTTTTTTTTATTTTCTAAATGAAAAAAAAAATTTGTTATCGAAATTTTATAAAGCCCCCTAAACGATTCTAGGAATTTTGAGCTAAACAGATTAGCTTCCAAGAATTTTTCAGTAGGACCAGCCCCCATTGATTTTATAGACTGTACGCGAGTACGATTTGAGTAAAAAAGTTACCGAGATATTGAAGTAAACAAATAAAGCTTATCAGTTCGCTTCTGGGGGGGAACCAACGGTCCCCCCTGACTATGACGAAGCATCAACCAAAAATGGGAGGCTATGATACAACATCAGTTCACTGTGGGGAACCAAAGGGCCTCCCTGGAAGCCATCTACCAAAAATGGGAGGCTATTACACATCAAAACACAAAAACAAACCCCCCTCTCCCCTACATTATTCGCACTCCTGACCCACTTACAGTTGCCACAGCGAACTGATATTTTCTGTATGTTTTCTTTAGACTGTTTTCTAGAAAACTACCTAAAGTAAAAAACAGTAGAAAATTGCAAAAAACCACTCAACGAGAGATTTTACTACACGGGGAAATTTGTTTATCTGATATCACTTTATTTTATGTCCTGTTTTTAGTTTTTACTCAACCAATCAGTAGCATAAATAAATTGAATTATTTTAAAGTAGTATGGTAACATACAACTAAATTTTATAATTTGCAATATGAAATACAAACCATAAGAATCCATCCTGAATTAAGTACAAATTAGAAATTAAGTTTTTTATTTTTTTATTCACACAAGTACCTTTTTGTTAATGCTTGACCTTTAACATTTGTTTTGCAGATGGAATATGAAGGAGGTGCCAATAGTAGTATACCGGAGGAAGAAGTTATTGTTGATCCATCCAATGTGATCTACTTAATAGAAGATGTTAAACCAGATATATCAAAAATAGATATTCATTTTGATGTATCAAATACCAAAAACATTCCCATGAAAAAAGAGAATGTGGTTTTTACAGATACATTAGATTTTACAATTGGCAAAATAGAATCATCTAACAGTATTAATGATACAGAAAATGGTGATAAATATTTTCAAGAAAGTCCAGAGCAGTCAACTTCCAGTAAATTGAATGAATCAAACTTCAAATCCGAAGAATTCTCAAATAAGCATAATAATGCTGAGAAATCAATTGTTGTTTCTTCTTGGAATGATATCAAAACGATTGATGATAGTAACAGGGAAAGTGCCATTAGCCCATTAGTTGACAGTGCAGAAAAGTCATACACTTGTGAAATTTGTGGTAGAACCTTCTCTCGAAAATATACTCTTACTAATCACCAAATAGTGCATACTAGAAGAAAACCATTCACGTGTGATGTTTGTGGCAGGTGTTTTTCTTTGAAATTTATACTTTCCAATCATCAGAGAGTTCACACAGGAGAGAAACCTTACACTTGTGATATTTGCGGCAGAGCTTCCTCTCAAAAAGGTACTCTTACTGAACATCAAATAGTGCACATGGGAGAAAAACCCTATGCTTGTGATATATGTGGCAAAGCATTTTCAAATAACAGTACTCTTTTAAAGCATAAAAAAGGGCATAATGGTGAAAAGCCATTCAGTTGTGATGTTTGTGGAAAATCCTTTTCTCGAAAATACTCTCTTTCTAATCATTTAATAACGCACAGGGATGAAAAACCATTTAGCTGTACTATTTGCGATAAAAAATTTACTCGCAAGAGTATTCTGTCTAAACATCATAGAATGCATGCTGGTGAAAGAAAGATTGTTGATGAAGACTTAAAGATCAAAAATGAAACCACTGATGATGAGAAAGATAGTGGAGACATCACTAAATTTTGTGAAAAGAGTACACACAATTATCTAAGAGAATACTCCTGTAGTGTTTGTTTCAAATCATTGTCGCAAAAATCTTGTCTCACAATGCACAAAAGAGTGCATGCCAATCACCAGAGGTGGGCGGTCCGCACAAATGCCAATCTCCTATTTACCTATGTATTTATTTCTTCTTATATATTCAATATTTTTACTTGAAATTTGGTACACATTAGTTTAGTATATATACTAACAACTTGTAAAAATGCAGTAACGTAGGTTTATAAATAAGACATGTGTTTTTTTAACATAGAGTCAAATCTTCTCGTTGTTTCTGACAGTCAAACTCATTACGGTTAATAATAATAGTTATTAGTAAATAATTAGTATCTTGTTGAAAACTGTTTTTTATATAGGTTGCCCTAATAGCCTTGGAAACATAAGTTAGTTATAGGGCCGAATATAAATGTGTAGACTGTAGTTCACTTTTATTTTTATATTTTTTAGATATAAAATATATACCTAAAAAATCCGAGGTTAGCATAAAAATGATCGGAATAAATGTTTGGTTCGGAAAAAATGTTCGGACCAAACTTTTCAAAATTGGGTTCGCTATACGGAGGTCGGAACCCAAAATCGACGAAGATTCGGGTTCGGATTCGGAACCTAAAAAAAGATTCGCGCGCCTAGCTCAGCCAATCACTAATTAATTAAACCTACTAAGTTGAAAATCAATTTCTGTTAGATGATAGTTCAATGTGTCATAGTTTAAATAGGATTCTGTTAAATTAATGGTACTGTATAAAAGCTAAACATGTAAAGGCTGTGTGATACTTTTACCTGTGTAGGTGATAGGGTTATTTGACTGCATGAATTGTAAATGAAAGATAACTGATGTCTGACATCGAGTGGTATAAATATTTCTTCTCAAGTGATTCATTTAGGAAGATGTTTAATGTTCATTCTCATGGCTATAGTATTAGCTATCTTGATTATATTTTTCAGGATCTCATAATGAGTTGGTCTAGGTACATAATTATTATGAATTGTATTGTACTATGAAGTTTCAAATTAATATATTTAAGGTGAATGGGTACAGTCGAGAAAGTGTATTTGTAGTGATTTTTGACAGTTTACAAATTTCTTATTTGTAGATATCCAATTTACTAATTAGCTATAGTGATTATCAGTGATGGGACGATACCAAGATTTTTAACGATTCTGATACGATTCCGATTCTATCCAAATGTACCGATTCCCGATACCTGATTATGTTTTTATCTTGATTTTTCAATATATAAATAATTCCATAAGTTAATTTTTAATTATAAGTGTTTACAAGTAGGCTGAAACTTGTATAGTAAAGCCATAAAGGTTTTATTGAAACCATTTTAACACATAAAGGTAGTTTTCATTTTATTGAGTAATCATTATAAGTTCCTCTCCAGGCTCCAGAAAAAGATGAGTTTATCAAATAATATTGTAGAACTAAGGTCTAGGATCATTAATCTGCAAACCACATAAAAATAGGTTCAGTATATTTTTACATTATTCTATATTCTTTTAAAGTTAATATTCTGAGTGCAACAATTGTAAGAATCACTAATCTGACCCTGAAGAAAGTGATTGTACACTGTTTGTTTTGATTTCCAATTTGAATTTTATAAACAAAAAAAGAATGTCCGTTCTTTATTTAAGATTCAAATAGTTTCCTGAGGTATAAAAACTTTTCTATTATTAGTTCATATAATTTTGTACTTTTACTGGAATATTTAATGAAAATTAGCAAGTCGGAAGTATTACTGGTTTTGTGGTGTTTTGATTATAAAAATCTTGAAAGCCATATAAAAGTAGCTATAAATATGCTTTCAAATTTCATGGGGTGTGCAGCAAAATTATTAGAAGCATTAGCCTCATTGATTTGAATGATAAAAGAATTGTAAATACTAATCAAATAATAAATAAAAACCTAAATTTAGTTGATAGTTAGACTATTGGAGGTCTGGAATATTTAATTCAATTGAAATTACCGTAAGATATTATTTAACTAGTTACTAACTTATTAGGCAGTGTTGTGTTGGACCATATCTAGAAATACATACACTACATTTACAGTTTTCCAGGACTTATATATGTATTATCATGCTACATATAATACACAAATAATCGTTTCAGGTATCGTAATCACCCTAAAACTTTGAAACTCAGATTCCCAATACCTTGAAAAACTCCGATTCTCCTATTATTCCGATACGATTCCGATCAATCGTCCCATCACTAGTGGTTATAGGCCCCCAGGTGTTCTATTCTGAAGTTGTCTGTGGTGAATGGAAAAAGAGGAGTGTGGTGTTCCATTGGCCCCGAACTGTAGTTATTTGTATTATGAATTGTCTTTTTTTACCATGTTAAATCATTTTTTTTATTTGTACTTGCAGTTTTAGAGGATAGCGCTAAGGTTATTCTCCTCAACTGCGAGGTCTTATATTTTGTGTTAGGTAGGCTCGTAAGGTTCATTTATTATCACTTCTTCATTTTCCTGTTCCATCCCTGAGTGCAGTCACTGGTGCTTGTGAGATATTGTGCTTTTCGTGACATTCCTTGGTAAGTGACTGCATTCACGGAGTAGCTTTTTTGCATCCACGAGCATTATCTATAAGACTTCATAGATCCACTTTCCTTTCTCTCTGCTTCTTCCAATCCCTTTTAGGTATATCTAATTTCCTTTTGATGTCATATATATGCAATATAATTAAACCTCTACCAAAGTTAAAGATCGTAGCAAGCTAAATATTCTATAATGGTCTGGGTAGCTACATAGGGACAAATTTGTAATATTTAAAAATAATAAAAAATTAAACTGAAATCTGAGAAATTTTAAATAACACTGATATACCTTTCTTTGATGCCCGAAAAGGTCCATTCAAATAGTAGATCTTATACACGGGCTTGTTTATTAGGATTTATGTACAAGTTCTCTTGTACATTATCTTCTTTATTCGATAAAATTGCATCTTTGATAGTAGCTAAACCTTTATTAGCATGATAGTCTCAAAGAATAAGTTCAACAATCATTTTTTCAGGGGATTATAAGTTTCAGTGTTGCTATTGAGTGGTAACTTTCTGCTTCCGTACTGAACAAGCATTTTGTAGCTACTCAGAATATTTCGTTTAACAAATATAACTTAATTCATACATGAATAATATTTTTTTTATAATTAATAGATTAATCAATAATGATTAACTTTTGAGGTATCTATTTAAAATTTGTTAAATGTTTTATTATCAGATATCAATAGATATTTGCATAAATTGTTAATGTGAAGAAATTACTGCCAATTTTTATTGCACTACCCTGATAAATAGTTTAGGTTTAGCCAATAGTCTATGTCAATGGTGGCTACAACCATCCCTTTACTAAAAAATTATCAAGAAAGAATTATATTATTGTATGAAAATTTAAAATAAATTATTAATAAAATGATCAGCTCTGAAGTATCCAGTAATTAATCACAAATTTCGGCAAGGGGACCCTGGTTATCAGATTAGGGGTTTAAAATCCTCTTTATTGTCAATTCCCTCCTCAAAGTCTCGAGGCTACCTCTAAGTAGGCCTTCTTTTTTCTCTTTTTTTGGCTTTTGTTTAGTTTGGCACTCTTTTTCTCAAGCTTCACTTTTTATCTGTCCTCTTCCTTCTGCCTTGCTATATCCGTGGGTAAGCAGACTGACTGTGTAGGTCTCTTATCCATTGGTAAGCAGACTGACTGTGTAGGTCTCTTATCCATTGGTAAGCAGACTGACTGTGCAGGTTTCTTATCCATTGGTAAGCAGACAGACTGCGTAGGTCTCTTATCCATTGGTAAGCAGACAGACTGTGTAGGTCTCTCATCCATGGGTAAGCAGACTGACTGTGTAGGTCTCTTATCCATTGGTAAGCAGACAGACTGTGTAGGTCTCTTATCCATTGGTAAGCAGACAGACTGTGTAGGTCTCTCATCCATGGGTAAGCAGACTGACTGTGTAGGTCTCTTATCCGTGGGTAAGCAGACAGACTGTGTAGGTCTCTTATCCGTGGGTAAGCAGACAGACTGTGTAGGTCTCTTATCCGTGGGTAAGCAGACTGACTGTGTAGGTCACTTATCCATGGGTAAGCAGACTGACTGTGTAGGTCACTTATCCATGGGTAAGCAGACTGACTGTGTAGGTCACTTATCCATGGGTAAGCAGACTGACTGTGTAGGTCTCTTATCCATGGGTAAGCAGACAGACTGTGTAGGTCTCTTATCCGTGGGTAAGCAGACAGACTGTGTAGGTCTCTCATCCATGGGTAAGCAGACTGACTGTGTAGGTCTCTTATCCGTGGGTAAGCAGACAGACTGTGTAGGTCTCTTATCCGTGGGTAAGCAGACAGACTGTGTAGGTCTCTTATCCGTGGGTATGCAGACTGACTGTGTAGGTCACTTTTCCATGGGTAAGCAGACTGACTGTGTAGGTCACTTATCCATGGGTAAGCAGACTGACTGTGTAGGTCACTTATCCAGGGGTAAGCAGACTGACTGTGTAGGTCACTTATCCATGGGTAAGCAGACTGACTGTGTAGGTCTCTTATCCATGGGTAAGCAGACTGACTGTGTAGGTCTCTTATCCATGGGTAAGCAGACTGACTGTGTAGGTCTCTTATCCATGGGTAAGCAGACTGACTGTGTAGGTCTCTTATCCATGGGTAAGCAGACTGACTGTGTAGGTCTCTATCCATGGGTAAGCAAACTTATTGTGTATGTCTCTTATCCACGGGTAAGGAGACTGTCTGTGTAGGTCTCTTATCCATGGGTAAGCAAACTGACTGTATAGGTCTCTTATCCATATGTAAGCAGACTGACTGTGTAGGTCTCTTATCCATATGGAAGCAGACTGACTGTGTAGGTCTCTTATCCATATGGAAGCAGACTGATTGTGTAGGTCTCTTATCCATGAATAAGTAGACTGACTGTGTACTAGTGTAGGCCTCTTATCCAAGGGTAAGCATATTGACTGTGTATGTAGGTCTTTTATCCATTGGTAAGCAGACTGACTGTGTAGGTCTCTTATCCATTGGTAAGCAGACAGACTGTGTAGGTTTCTTATCCATGGGTAAGCAGACTGACTGTATAGGTTTCTTATCCATGGGTAAGCAAAGTTACTGTGTAGGTCTCTTATCCATGGGTAAGCAGACTGACTGTGTAGTTCTCTTATCCATTGGTAAGCAGACTGACTGTATAGGTTTCTTATCCATGGGTAAGCAGACTGACTGTATAGGTTTCTTATCCATGGGTAAGCAAAGTTACTGTGTAGGTCTCTTATCCATGGGTAAGCAGACTGACTGTGTAGGTCTCTTATCCATGGGTAAGCAGACTGACTGTGTAGGTCTGTTATCCATGGGTAAGCAGACTGACTGTGAGGTGTAGGTCTGTTATCCAAGGGTAAGCAGACTGACTGTGTAGGTCTCTTATCCATGGGTAAGGAAACTGAGTGTATAGGTCTCTTATCCATTGGTGAGCAGACTAACTGCGTAGGTTTCTTATCCAAGGGTAAGCTGACTGACTGTATAGGTTTCTAAATTAAATCTTATCCATGGGTGAGTAGACTGACTGTGTAGGTCTCTTATCCATGGGTGAGTAGACTGACTGTGTAGGTTTCTTATTCATGGGTAATCAGACTGACTGTGTAGGTCTCTTATCCATGGGTAATCAGACTGACTGTGTAGGTCTCTTATCCATGGGTAATCAGACTGACTGTGTAGGTCTCTTATCCATGGGTAAGCAGACTGACTGTGTAGGTCTCTTATCCATGGGTAAGCAGACTGACTGTGTAGGTCTCTTATCCATGGGTAAGCAGACTGACTGTGTAGGTCTCTTATCCATGAATAAGCAGACTGACTGTGTACTAGTGTAGACCTCTTATCCAAGGGTAAGCATACTGACTGTGTATGTAGGTCTCTTATCCATGAATGAGCAGACTGACTGTGTAGGTCTTATCCATGGGTGTCTATTCTTGCCATTCATGCGCTAGGTCGACACGGTTACCTGTAGTAGTCGTCTCAGTGCACGTAGCGTACTTTCACAGTCCCATTTCTACGAATCCTTCTTGTCTTCATGTTTCTTTGGATTACCTCGTAGTGGTAATATTTAATAAACCTAAATAATAGTCAATATATTTGTATTCTGTTTTGAAACGAATTGCGTCTTCATATCCGAAATACAGTTTTAAACTTTTTGCTCTAATTTTTATCCCTGAACCGTATATGTAGAAGAACTATTATTCTAGCATTTGTCTTCCATGTCTCTTATTATTTCATCTCTTTCTTATATTGACTCAATGGGTTAGGTAAGTTCTGAGTCATCTGACTCTTCCATATTTTCGATTATGTGAGAAAAAGTATAGAACAATTATTGCTATTTAAAATTTATATCTACAGGTATCATCTATAATGGATAACAATCAAAATGGAAGTTAATTAATAATTATTATATAATTTCTTGTACAACTAGGAACTTATTCTACAGCACTTTTTAATTTCTTTTTGCAGCACCAAAATCAATTTTTTTTCAATCCATTATTGTAATTAGCAATAACTTGTGAAGCTAACAACTGAATTAATTGGAGTATCTTTAAATTATCTGATTATCTAAAGGTCTATTATACAATAATTAATATTTTCAATCTGAAAATTCATATTTGGGGACATTTGATATAATTATTACGAAAAAAGTAGCTACATGAACTAGAATGATGAAGGGGTGGAGATATATTGATTATATATGTAACCATTAAATTGTTCAGCAAGAAACATTCATAGTTAGGTTAATGTAACCTGATTTATAAAGAGAATTTCATCAAAGTAGTAACTATGGAGACTTCTTTCACAGGGGTGATTGGAAACCTTTCTAAATGTGGTATTTATTCTTTAATTTTACAGGTATATATGATTGAGACAATCCTAGCTAAATAATCAGTTTGAGATAAGCTAGAGATTGGCACAACTGATGTATAATAGACTGGTAAGAATATTCGCAGTTCGTTTGCTATATAATATGGCTATTTGCTATATAAATATGGTGAATTTGGTACTAGAATCCAAAACAGCAACTAATAAGCAAAGAGCGAGAACATTGAATGGGTTGTCGCTGCCAGTCGACCCTTTCCATATCTCATCCAACCATTGTTGTAGGAGCACATGCGCCATTTCATGTTAAAAAGTAATTAATAATAACTTTTCTACACGTAAACTTTGAAATGAGCTACCATTTTAAGAATATTTGTAATTTTATTAGGATACAATTTCGATTGACTTGAGCTACCTCATCATCATCTGAAATCATCTGAGTTATTTTTTCATCGGTACGAATTACTTAACAAATGGCCATCTAAAAATTAAATCTTTGAGTTTTTATTATCACCCAAATTAGCATTGTCACAGGGGTGGAGTTTACCGGGGTGGAATATACTTAGAACCGGCGCTACCATGCGACCAAACCGAAGTGTGTATTGTGTAATAGTAAATCCGCCGTAGGAACACTTACCCACGGACGGCAGGATGAACATTCGCCAAGACTATAATCTACCGTAAGACCGCCGTACTCCAGCCGAGGTCCTAGAACTCGGCTTGCGTAAATCTCCGTGAATCAATACCATTAATAAATATTCATCTAAAGCTATAAAACAGGAGAAACTTTTTACAAAAACATTTCTATTCTTCAAGAATAATTTAAATATTGAACGAATACAAATCTTTCATTGTTTTTTTGAATAATTCAAATTGGAAATCAAAACAAAGAGTGGACAATCTTTTTCTTCTGCGTCTTATTAGTGTTTCGCACAATTGTTGCAGCCTATACCAAGTATGAAAATATCTAACAGCTTCTCTAAAATTATATACTGAACAAATGTTTGCGGTTTGCAGATTAATGATTATAAACCTTAGTTATATGGTATCATCAATAGAAAATAGTAAGCTCTAGAAAACTTAGACACTCACTTGTTCGCATACCTACTTTAATTATTAACTTAACATAAAATTTGAAGTCATGTTTATTTTTTAGGAACTTACATGCAATATTCCTTCTATTTAAACATAAACCTGTCTATCACTCTCTTGAACACTTCACTGCAATGTGACTTTAAATAGCAGTCGGTGGTTAGGAAAAGATAAAAACAATTTCCTGTCTCGATAAAACTTATCTAGAACCTGTAAGAGAATAATAAATGTATCTATACCAATCATTGAAGTCATTCGATGTTCTTTACTTTACCGACAATAGGTATACGTTTAAGTGGTTGACGGACACTTGGCCGAATGGCATTCGGCTGAACGGACATTTGGCCGAAACACATTTGCCCGAGAACGTTTGGCCGAAAGTATATTTGGCCGAAATTTCTTCATTTTGAAAAAAAAATGGATAGTAATATCATTTAATATAGTAAAAATAATAACTTTACATAGTATAATACCCAATGATAACAAGTTTAAAAGTATGAGTAAGTATTTTTCCACCTCTTATACTTGATTATGAAAAAATTCAAATTGTTGAGCAATATATGGTTGCAGTTCGTAATATGAATACACATTTTGTAGACATTAAAATAAATTTCCTTTTTATAAAATAACTTTAAAATTCAATGGAAAGAAAAAACATTTATTGAATTAACTGGAGGCAGCAGCTCGTAATATGGATACACATTATTATGCACATCTTAGAATTTAATTTACTTTTATAAAATAACTTTCATTTTCATGCAAATAAAAATTATAATTGAATTGAATGGAGGCTGCAATTGGTAATATGAATAAAAGTCTTTCGGTCAAATGTCCGTTCGGCCAAATTTACGCCAAATCCACTTTCGGCCAAATGACCGTTCAGCAAAATTTACGCCAAATCTACTTACGGCCAAATGTCCGTTCGGTAAGTAAGTATAACTTCTCAACTACGTACCGTAATTACCTGTTCTTCATTTCACGGCACTCACCTAAACTAATGACACATTTTAGAATGTTTTGGTGAAGGGTTAACAACTTTCAGAGGTATATATTTTGTAATATTTTTAATGAAGAAGCTTCGAGGAGCTAATCTACAAAAATACATATTGCAGTCTATTATCTTTTCGAAGAATTTGATGAGCTACTAAATACAGTAATTGAGCGATGAAGTAAAATAAACAATTACCTTCAGCCTCAAATTGAAAAAAATCTGGAATTGCTTTAAAGGGGCAGTAAACTTTGTAAGAAATGTCATTTTTTTCTAATAAAATGATTGCTAAGTAAGAATAAAGCATTCATGTAGAATTGTAATGTTCAATAAAATCTAATAATGGAAATATATCAATTTATATATAATTAATTTCTTAACTAATACTAACGGTGATGGCGCCACAATCAATGTCGCCATCTTGTAAACAAACAAATTGAGATAAGTTTCTACCTAGATTCTAGCTTAAGTGAAGAGATGGCTTTATTTTTAAAGTTATGCCTTCTTGTCTTGAATCTTTTAACCATTTTAACGCAAAAAAGGTTAATTACTGCATACATAAATTAATATGAAAACAACAAATTTACTCACGTACATACTAATGAGTGGTAATACTTCCGCTATGTGTCGCTAATTATATTATATACTTTTTATATGAACATTCTAAAAATAAACGAGCATTCAAATATTATATAATTAAATATTCTGAATCGATTTAAAACAAATTTGGCGATTGTTTGATTTTAACTTTACTATCCCTTTAAATTTGTAGAGCTGAGGTTATATAACATATAATAGTTAGAAGAAAAGAAATCGACCAAGTAATCTGTTCACAATTAATTATATGAGTCCTATTAACATTCCACTTTCACTCGTTCTAAGATTCGTTAGAAGAAAGAATACGAATACTTAGTAAGTATCTACCATACATTAACATACTTAGGTACATATATACAGTATTTTAAAATTGACAGTTCTCTAGATCAGAAAAATGTTATGATATATGAAAACTATAAGTAAGAAATAATTAAATAGGTACTTGGATTCTTTATATGGATCCATTGTCTTGGAATCAGATTTGTTATTCTCAGATCTAGTTCGCCTATTGGACATTAAGAACTTTCATTGCTTAAAATTCAGAGGTTAGAAGAAAGAACGGAAAAAATCTTAAAGGTCCTCTCCAGGCTCCGGGAAAAAATTGAGTTTAAAACATAATATTATAGAACTAAGGTTTACGATCATTATTCTGCAAACCGCATACAATTCCGTTCAATATATATTTTATAATTTGTTTCTAAAGTTTTTTAATACTCTGTGAGCAACAATTGAGCGAATCACTAATCTGATTCTCAAGAAGAAGATTGTACACTCTTTGTTTTGATTACAAATTTGAATTTTATAAACAAACTTCGCGATTTAAGCCTTTATTTTAGATATTAATTGTTCCCTAAAGTATATAAACGTTTCTATTATAAGTTCATTCAATTTTATACCTTTACAAGAATATTAAATGGATTTATTAAACCTAATACCAAGTTGACAATCAAAACAAATGGTGTACCTACATTTTTTTCTTCAGGCTGAAAATTTCTTAAATTAGTAAGTCGGAAGTAAAATAGGTTTTGTAGAGTTTTGATTTTAAAAATCTTTAAAAGCTTATAAAATTAAAATTATGCTACCAAATTCGATGCGGTTTGCAGCAAAATGATAAAAAACATTAGCCTCGTTGAATAAAGCAATAAAAATATTTGCTTGGAGGGGACCTTTAAATTACATATTATAATAAAACTATAAAACCAAATTTGAAATGGTTTGCAGTTTTATAATTAGTAGCACTAGTTCTAAGGAATAGAGAAATAAAAAAATAAGGTCGAGGGGACCTTCAATAATGCAAGAAATTTATCGTTTTATTTTTTTTCAAATTCGGTTCAAATGACTAAATACAGTCACAAGAAGAGTAAAGTAAATTTCTGGTTAGAAATCTTTCATGACTTTTTCTCTGCTAATTTGAATGCATTAATAATTTTTTTTTAAAAAAGGCCCCCTGCCAGAAGAAGCAAACCTTCTTTAAATAATTAAAAAAAAGCAATTATCTTTATTAAGACAATGAACATTAAAAAAATGAAAGATAAGCTTCTCTGCTCTACGACCATGGCTCCGACCATCGCCAATGGTAGTGGCCTCCAACCGACTGTGAGGTGCCTATAGCAGGTCACAGGGCAACACCCCAACTGCGGTCATCATACTTCTCCTTGACTGACGTCAGGATACTGAAAGCATTGCCCCTCTGAACTGCCAAACCAACTCTCTGCTCTAACCAAAAGGTCTCTCTCACATCATCAGTGACGTCGGTAATGCGACGGCCGATTTCAGTAAGGAGTGCGCCTGTCGTTTCACCATAGCTACCTGCCGTTTCCACCGCTATGGGTTCGAACCGATATCGAATGCCAAGAGCCGCATATTTGCGTCGCTTCCTCCTCTCCGCCTCCTTGGCTGCGCTACCAGGTGACAATGCCGAGTCGATCAAGTGAGACGCCGCGTAAGTGTCTACACATGTTGCATCCCAACAAAGACACCTCCCATCTGTAAAAGGGAAGACTGAGATACCATCAGGCCGCTTACCATCACCCCTATCAACCCCCAAAGACTCAAGCACTGAAGGGATACCAGCCGAAATCAAAGCTCTCCTAATAACATCATTCAGGGCTGCATGTCTCGGATGGCGTCCAGCACTGTAGCGACATGATAGACCGTGAAGTCCCCTTGAATCCACCCTCTGGCCGCATCGGCACACGTGTGGCTCACAGATGTCCGCACCAACACGTAGCGCAATCGCAACCCGAAAAGACTCTGCGTCGAGTAGCGTTCCAAGTGTAGGAACTGGAAGCGCATGTAACCAAAGTCCGCTCTCTCTACATGCAGATGCCAGCAGACGTGCCCTAGACAATTGATCAGCCTCCTCGAGCAGTCTGGCCACAGTGGCTACCGACTTAGGGTCATCCCATGACCTCTGCCGACTCTCATTAGCTCCCTCAGCTAAGGCTAAACCCTCACTTCGCCATTTCTCCACTGCTGCTCCAAGCTCTCGGTCATCCCCAATCTGTGTTCTGCACAGGATGGATCTAACCAAATCCTCGGTAGCATGAAGGGAAGAAATGAAGGCGGGTAGCGCAATGTCCTTAGACATACTGATTCCTAACCCCCCAAACCGTACGGGCAACGATGCCTGCACAAGTGAGTCTCCCTCAAACTTAACGTTGGTAACCATCGAAAGGGCTGATACAATGACCCTGTCGAACTGTGAAAGATCCTCACTATTCCTGTAAGCTGGTGAAGCACGTAGGATATATTGGAGCTTAGGCAAGGCAAAACAGTTCTTGAGCAAAGCAAAAGCTTGATGGTTCTCAATCAGTTTCAACCTTGACGAAAGCCTCTCCAAATCCTCCCTCTTCTCAGCAACAGCTGCTGGTATGCCCCTCTCCATGAGTGGTGCTCCCAGCAAGCTTAAATCTTCCACTGGAACGACCCTCAATCCTGGCATCAACCCCTCAAATAGATTCCTCGTAATTATTGATTCTTCCTCAGAATGATTCAGCAAAATCAGTTCACTCTTCTCTCGGTTGATATCCAGTCCCACTTCAGCAAGGTCATTGATTAGACGCTACAAACAAGTGAACACCTTTTCAGGTGAATCTCCGATTGTCCCGTCATCGAGATACCAGACATTCAACTCAGTGTCCACCCTTCGCGTTATCTCATCAATTCCCAAAGAAAAGAGAGCTGGACCGAAAAGGTCGCCCTGCTGTAAACCCGTAGCGGATACGAGGTTTTTCCCCCCATAAAAAGTGTTGTTGGACCAGAATAAGCCTGCCAAATCAGTCTATAAAGCCCCTGAGTCCTTTGTTTAGCCGCATTCAGGAACACATCTCGTCGTAGGCTATTGAAAGCATTGGCCATGTCAATCTTGAAAATAACCTTTTTACCTTCTAACCCAAGATATCTGCGAGTGGCATGAGCTGCCGCTTCGCAGCCACCTCGAGTTGAAACCCCTAACTGTATAGGGCGCAAGGATTCTCCAAGACTAGCTATCATGGGACGTGACCCTACTTTCACAGCCAAACGTCTCAAAGTGTTCCCTACAGCAATAGGACGCACGCCTCCGTCCTTTTTCCCCAAAGCAGTCAAAGTGGCTCCATAGAATATCGGTCTAGCAAATTCTGGAACATCCCCCTTCAAAATGAGGTTAACGAACATCGTTAGGGTGGTTAGTAACCTGGCGCCTGCCTCAGAAGCTTTACGGGAGACAAGAGACTGCAGGTGACACGGACGTAACCCATCGGGACCCCCCGCTGAGCCTTTCCTGAACGAAGACAAGGCCTTTCTGACGTCTTCCTCACTGGCAACGTGCGGCTGGCAGTCATCCCCTGGCCCTGCAGGCAACAAGAGGTCCTCAGGAGCAGGAGGGTGTTTCCGTTGGAGAGCCGTCAAAGTTTCGTCATTTTCAGGCGAAATCTCGGACGACGAAGCCAACAGACGCACTGCTCCGGTAATGTCTCCTTCAGACAACTTATCCGACACACGCTTCCCCAGTTGAACATCCTTATTCACTGTTCCCACACCTAAAGCGCCCTCCTCCGGAAGGATTAACAGGTGCTCTTCCATGAAAGACGCGACCTGTCTTTTTGCTTCCGTTGTTAACGAAGTATTCCGTTTTGCTTCCGAACTGCGTTGTCCGGGACTCCTGAGAGCCCAATAGCAAAAGCTCAAGAGTCTACCCCACGCAATGGGGGTTCCCTCCTGAATTACTCTTTCAAGTAACTTTTGCAAAGCGTCCGCTACGCAAAAGATGGCTCCTTTAGGGACTATCCTCAGTACTTTCATGCTTCTACGGCACCGAGAAATGTATGCCTCCAAATCAATCGTCGCATCTGTGGCGGGTTGTGGTGTTATCACCCCCCGCCCCAGACACGACACACATGACCATCGAGGGATAGCATCTGCTTGGCGCCTAGACAGACCCACGCAAGAGAGGTGTTTTTGTTCAAACAAAGAAATCTTTGTTTTGTTCAATATTCTCAGTATTCTTAGAAAAAGAAGTCTATGAGCGTGATGTATGGAGAAGGCACAGGAAATTCATATAGAGGTACGGTGATTTTCCTAATGAACTGTTTTGTGCCTTTTGCGTTACCTGAATAATAATAAGGAATATATTTGAGTATTTGCGAATTTAATACTTCAATCTCATTTGTCTTCTGTATTCAAAACTATTCCATTTCACTCTTTGTTCATAAATACATATTTTCTAGTCATTCGAAGATTTTTGATTCACCCTGAATATTATGTTTCTCATCGTGACAAGAAATTTTACCCCCTTGTTAGGCCGGCCATACACTATCATGTCCACCTGACAGGTACGCATCCCAATCAGATAATTGAGGTTGGCAGAAAAGCCATTACGGTCAGGTGGACATGATAGTTTATGGCCGGCCTTATATGAACTAGTACAGTACCTGTTGTTCATTCATCGAGTGTTGATTTATATTACAATTCTACGTGTTCCTTCCTTAGTGAGTGAGTCCGTAATAATGATATAAACCAATTCGGTATGCATATCACAACAAAAACATCCTATGGTCTTTTTATTTTCTTCCCCTTATTTTCATTGTGCGGCTCAATGTTCTTATATTAAATTAGTGATTAAAAGGTGGAGGACGTGAAGGTTGGGAGATGGAAGTGAGAGGTTTGGGTGGGGGGAGACCGGGAAGTGAAGGGGGGACTGTGGAGCTAAAATATGCCTTAGTTTAGAAAAAAGGTGTACGGTGATAATGTCCGTAAGTTGGACATAATATCAGTAAGTCCGTTACAAAATACATTAAACAGACACTCCATCAGTAGCAACTCATAAAGTAGGTGTAAATTAAAATAATGTCACCATGAGGATATTTATAAGGGATAATCTGTATCCTATAATAATAAAAATCCGTGTCAGTTGGTCTGTCTGTCACAAAACGGGTTAAACAGACATTCTATCCATATGACTGATATGATTCTCATAAAGTTGGTGTAAATCTAAGTACGTACTGTGACCAAGATAATTAAAAAGGAAGAATATTATTTTCAGTTAGTTTTCCTTTTCTATTACCGTTTCTTTGATTTTTCTCTTATTTACACCAACTTTTGAAGCGCTGTTGATAGAATGACCGTTAAACCCATTTTGTGACACACGGACAGACAGACGCGGCTCTTACTATAGTATAGATTAGCAATTAAATGAAGAAATGTGACAGGTAGGGGAGGGTGGTCATCAATGGGACACCGGGAACAATGGGACATGCTGAATAACTTTTTTATTTGAGGGTAATTTTTAACAAAATCTTAGTGGTAAATTAATCATACTTCAGTGCATTCACTCGCATTGCATTCAGCGGTTGGGGTGCAGTCAGCCCTGTGTAAAAGCGAAAACGTGTTTTAGGGGTGATAAGACTAAATATTTCGTACTTTGTTTCAATTGTTATAAATCTGTAAATTTAACATATAATGCTTACGGCATTTTTACATGATATTAAGTAATATGTAAAATATGATCATTTGAAAGGATTGCCTTTATACTTTTGTAGTTGTGCCGCTATACCCATATGTTTTCAAAATGGCGTCATGGTGATCATGGGGACAGAAAATTTGGTTAACAATGGGACAGTGCCTTATTGTCACCCAAACTGTCTAGTTGCTCCATATGAATCAATATATCTATTTTTTTGATACAATAACGTGAACTGTAGTTTCAGGGCTTCTTGTAGAAACAGAGCTTCCAGCTGAAACGGGACTTTCGATCATGTTTAAGGGCTTTAGCAATCTGAGGTCATCACAAAGCACTGCATAGAGAACAAATTTCACTAATAAAAGAAAAAGACGCAGCATGATTGCAACGGATACACCAGAGAAAGAAGAGCTTTTCGCTGGTGCCACTAAGGATAAGGCCTACGAAATCACTTCATAAAGCATCTGACGTAGATGGCCTGTGAACTATTGTTCTTGGTCTGGTATATAACTCTTAATCTAACTGATCCATTCGTCTGAAGAACTCAAATCTCCACCGAAAATGTTGAAAATGAAGATTTATGCACTTGTAGAATTTGAGGCGACTTCTAAAACGTATTCTGTTGGCCAAAAGCATGAAAAAGATAAATACGAAATATTGATGTTAGGCGAAGATTCATGTGCAATGAGCTTAATTTTCCAAATGTTCCTGACATGGCTTCGGTGAAGTAAGTGGACATTAAACTGATATTATATGAACTAACTAAGTGTCGGACAACATAAAGAGATAATTCGAAATTGAAATTTTACCAAAACCTCAACAATATACAAGTTTGATAAACTGTACCATCGTTCACCAGGGCATGTCCCATTGTTCACCAGCGCTGTTAAACAATGGGACAATTTTTTTGTTTTTTGTTAAATTTTTTTCTAGTCAACAGAATATGTGATAGCATTCGAGTTGGTTTCATTTTATAAAGGAATATCTATATTACACATGGATTTTTCATATTATGCCCATAGTAAATGAAATATCAATCTTTCTGTGTTTTTTGTCCCATTGATGACCACCCTCCCCTATCATAATTACTTAGTTATGATTTAGCAGTCTTATCGCATTTTACGTTCGGGTTTTCTCGCATTTTTTTTTAATTTTTACTTTCAATTTCATTTGTAAAAAAGGAAAAAATATTGTAATTTTATTTAAAATTTGAGAAATCGTCTAACAACTGTTATATTTTAATGTTAAATATCATGTATATTATGCTATCAAATAACTCAATGCAAGTATTTCTATTTATTTTAATCATCTGTGATACCACATTTTTAATATTTAATAAAACAACAGAGAGGGAAGAACAGCTTCGACCATATCAGTCGAAGCTCAAGTCCACCTTTACAGACATTCCAATTTTTTTTTGTACCCTACATTAACTTAGAAAGTGAATTAAAAGCGGGTTAGACCCCTCTTTAAGTTTAGCATTGTTACTCCAATCTTTTTGATATCTTTTAATAAAAATCAATGAACGTTTGCATGGTACACTAATACTATGAACCATATTTTGTATGGTTCCTTCAATTTGAATAAATTTGTTTAAAAATAATTTTCCGGTACAACTGATTTAAGTAAGCTAGGGGTCAACTCAGCTACAAGTAGTCCTGAATTATAAAAGCGGGGTCTGCCAGTATCCTAATTTCAATGATACGTATTATTTTATTTAAGTAGTTTATTTAACAAATCATCACAGAGTTTAAATGAAAAATTATTTGCCTGAAATGAAAAAAAATTGCCTCAGAAATAAAATATTGAACTCAAGATTAAGTATTCTTATGAGTTTTTTTATGAGTCATCATATTATTTTTTTGAGTGAATTTTTTACCACACACATCACATGTGAAAGGCTTTTCACCAGTATGCAGTCTGAGGTGAATAGTAAGAACACTTTTAGAAGAGAGAACTCTGTTGCAAACATCGCACTTTATTTTCTTCTCTCCAGAATGCATCCTTAGGTGTGAAATTAAGTATTCCTTTTGAAAGAAAGCTTTACCACAGACATCGCAAGTGAAAAACTTCTCACCAGAATGTATTTTCTGATGCCTTTTCAGATCTCCTCTGAAGTAGTATGCCTTTTCACACTTAGAGCAGGGAAATGACTTTTCAGAAGAATGGACTACTTGATGCCTGGAAAGATCACCTTTGGAGGGAAATCTGTTGCCACACGTATTACATTGGTGAGTTTTTTCTTTGGTATGAACACGCCGTAAATGAAGAGATAACTTATTTTTATAAGGGAAAGACTTATTACAGATCATGCAAATGGGTTTCTCTTTTTTATTCTTTCCACTAGATGCCTTTTCAACTTCACTATCAGAATTGATTTCTCTCAACATCTTGTTCTCAAGTTCTGGTTCGTTAACATAGAAGTTTGGTGGTGTGTTCTCTATAGAATCGGTGAATAGAGGTGGCTCATCGAGAACAGTTATCTTAATTTCTGGCTCATACTTGACATCATAGTACTGATGTGGCAAACAAGCAAAAACATCTATGGTCGAAACATCTGGTTTGATGTCTAGCTCTTCAAACAAATTCGAAAATTCGGCAGCTGATTTTTCGATATATCCATCCTCAGTCTCCATCTGACATAGAAAATAAATTAGTTAAATTTAAAGAAGAGATAAAATAGAATCAATAGCTAATGCAAATTACAACAGTTCCAAACCCATTAGCTACTGAAATCTAAAGAGGATTCGTAAAAATCACATAGTTACGTACAGTTCATTCTTACTAGCTATATAGTCTCTTAAGAAGCCATTTATCAAATCAGTGGACTACACTCTATATACAAACTGCCTATTTAACATTTCAGCCAAAAGTATGATTGCTCAACAGAATATGTGCACACACTAAGAAAATAATGGTGATAAATTTTAATATAGGCATTTTCGTTGAAATTTCACTTTCAACCATGAAAAAAATAGATACATTTCAAAACAGTAAAAAAATCTACCTGCTACATACATGTACAGTAGGAGTCAAAAAAAGCAGGTACGAAATTAAAATCGCCATTACAATCTTATCTTCGTGAGGTTTTCTTTGGCTGATAACCACTCTCTTTGGAATAAGTTCGCGCAGAGCAATGTTTCCACGCTCTACTTATGATCGCCCTGAAGATATAAGAACGAACAAAATATGTGCTTATAGCTAACAATATCAGCATTAACCAAAGAAAACCAAATTAAGATAATGTTTTTTGTTAAAGTTATAACGATTTTAATTTCTTACTCGCTTTTTTTGACTCGTGCTGTATACAGAATTATAATGCTATACACATATAGCAAACAAACTGCAAATATTCTTACCAGTCTATTGCACATCAGTTGTGCCAATCTCTAGCTTATCTCAAACTGATTATTTAGCTAGGATTGTCTCAATCATATATACCTGTAAAATTAAAGAATAAATACAACATTTAGAAATGTTTCCAATCACCCCTGTGGAAGAAGTCTCCATAGTTACTACTTTGATGAAATTCTCTTTAAAAATCAGGTTACATTGACCTAACTATGAATGTTTCTTGCTGAACAATTTAATGGTTACATATATAATCAATATATCTCCACCCCTTCATCATTCTAGTTCATGTAGATACTTTTTTCATAATAATTATATCAAATGTCCCCAAATATGGATTTTCAGATTGAAAATATTAATTATTGTATAATAGAGCTTTAGATAATCAGATAATTTAAAGATACTCCAATTAATTCAGTTGTTAGCTTCACAAGTTATTGCTAATTACAATAATTGATTGAAAAAAAATTGATTTGGTGCTGCAAAAAGAAATTAAAAAGTGCTGTAGAGTAAGTTCCTAGTTGTACAAGAAATTATATAATAATTATTAATTAACTTCCATTTTGATTGTTATCCATTATAGATGATACCTGTAGATATAAATTTTAAATAGCAATAATTATTCTATACTTTTTCTCACATAATCGAAAATATGGAAGAGTCCGATGACTCAGAACTTACCTAACCCATTGAGTCAATATAAGAAAGAGATGAAATAATAAGAGACATGGAAGACAAATGCTAGAATAAGAGTTCTTCTACATATACAGTTCAGGGATAAAAATTAGAGCAAAAAGTTTAAAACTATATTTCGGATATGAAGACGCAATTCGTTTCAAAACAGAATACAAATATATTGACTATTATTTAGGTTTATAAAAAGTTACCACTACGAGGTAATCCAAAGAAACATGAGGAAAAAGTACGCTACATGCACTAGGTCGACTACTCGGCTACCACAGGTAACCGTGTGGACCCAGCGCATGGATGGCAAGAATAGACACCCATGGATAAGACCTACACTGTCAGTCTGCTCACCCATGGATAAGAGACCTACACAGTCAGCCTGCTTACCCATGGATAAGAGACCTACACAGTCAGTCTGCTTACCCATGGATAAGAGACCTACGCAGTCAGTCTGCTTACCCATGGATAAGAAACCTGCACAGTCAGTCTGCTTACCAATGGATAAGAAACCTACACAGTCTGTTTGCTTACCAATGGAGAAGAGACCAACACAGTCAGTCTGCTTATCCACGGATATAGCAAGGCAGAAGGAAGAGGAAAGATAAAAAATGAAGCTCAAGAAAAAGAGTGCCAAACTAAACAAAAGCCAAAAATAGAGAAAAAAGAAGGCCTACTTAGAGGTAGCCTCGAGACTTTGAGGAGGGAATTGACAATAAGGAGGATTTTAAACCCCTAACTGATAACCAGGGTCCCCTTGCCGAAATTTGTGATTAATTACTGGATACTTCAGAGCTGATTATTTTATTAATAATTTATTTTACATTTTCATACAATAATATAATTCTTTCTTGATAATTTTATAGTAAGGAGATGGTTGTAGCCACCATTGACATAGACTATTGGCTAAACCTAAACTATTTATCAGAGTAATGCAATAAAAATTGGTAGTAATTTCTTCACATTAACAATTTAGGCAAATATCTATTGATATCTGATAATAAAACATTTAACAAATTTTAAATAGATACCTCAAAAGTTAATCATTATTGATTAATCTATTAATTATAGAAAAAATATTATTCATGTATGAATTATGTTATATTTGTTAAACGAAATATTCTGAGTAGCTACAAAATGCTTGTTCAGTACGGAAGCAGAAAGTTACAACTCAATAGCAACACTGAAACTTATAATCCCCTGAAAAAATGATTGTTGAACTTATTCTTTGAGACTATCATGCTAATGAAGGTTTAGCTACTAAAAAGGTGCAATTTTATCGAATAAAAAAGATAATGTACAAGAGAACTTGTACGTAAATCCTAATAAACAAGCCCGTGTATAAGATCCACTATTTGAATGGACCTTTTCGGGCATCAAAGAAAAGTATATCAGTGTGATTTAAAATTTCTCAGATTTCAGTTTAATTTTTTATTATTTTTAAATCTTACAAATTTGTCCCTATGTAGCTACCCAGACCATTATAGAATATTTAGCTTGCTACGATCTTTAACTTTGGTAGAGGTTTAATTATATTGCATATATATGACATCAAAAGGAAATTAGATATACCTAAAAGGGATCGGAAGAAGCAGTTAGAAAGGAATGAAGTCACATAGACAAGCTCATGGATGCAAAAAAGCTACTCCGTGAATGCAGTCACTTACCAAGGAATGTCACGAAAAGCACAATATCTCACAAGCACCAGTGACTGCACTCACGGATGGAACAGGAAAATGAAGAAGTGATAATAAATGAACCTTACGAGCCTATCTTACACAAAATATAAGACCTCGCAGTTGAGGAGAATAACCTTAGCGCTATCCTCTAAAACTGCAAGTACCAATAAATAAAATGATTAAACATGGTAAAAAAAGACAATTCATAATACAAATAACTACAGTTTGGGGCCAATGGAACACCACACTCCTTCTTTTCCATTCACCACAAACAACTTCAGAATAGAACACCTGGGGGCCTATAATCACTAGCGATGGGACGATTGATCAAAATCGAATCGGAATAATCGGAGTTTTTCAAGGTATTGGGAATCTGAGTTTCAAAATTTTAGGGTGATTACGATGCCTAAAACGATTATTTGTGTATTATATGTAGCATGATAATACATATATATGTCCTGGAAAACTGTAAATGTAGTGTATGTATTTCTAGATATGGTCCAACACAACACTTCCTAATAAGTTAGTAACTACTTGAATAATATCTTGTACGTAATTTCAATTGAATTAAATATATTCCAGACCTCCAATAGTCTAACTATCAACTAAATTTAGATTTTTACAATAAAGGTCCCCTCGAAGTAATTTATTTGTATTATTTAAATCAATGAGGCTAATGCTTCTAATAATTTTGCTGCACACCCCATGAAATTTGAAAGCATATTTATAGCTAATTTTATATGGCTTTCAAGATTTTTATAATCAAAACTCAACAAAACCAGTTTTACTTCCGACTTGCTAATTTTCATTAAATATTCTAGTAAAAGTACAAAATTAGATGAACTAATAATAGAAACGTTTTTATACCTCAGGAAACTATTTGAATCTTAAATAAAGAACGGACATTCTTTTTTTGTTTATAAAATTCAAATTGGAAATCAAAACAAACAGTGTACAATCACTTTCTTCAGGGTCAGATTAGTGATTCTTACAATTGTTGCACTCAGAATATTAACTTTAAAAGAATATAGAATAATGTAAAAATATACTGAACCTATTTTTATGTGGTTTGCAGATTAATGATCCTAGACCTTAGTTCTACAATATTATTTAATAAACTCATCTTTTTCTGGAGCCTGGAGAGGAACTTATAATGATTACTCAATAAAATGAAAACTACCTTAATGTGTTAAAATGGTTTCAATAAAACCTTTATGGCTTTACTATACAAGTTTCAGCCTACTTGTAAACACTCATAATTAAAAATTAACTTATGGAATTATTAAAATATTGAAAAATCAAGATTTCATATGGTGCTTGGTAAGGTACCATTAGGTAGCTAAATATCTAGCCCAATAAAAACATAATCAGGTATCGGGAATCGGTACATTTGGATAGAATCGGAATCGTATCAGAATCGTTAAAAATCTTGGTATCGTCCCATCACTAATAATCACTATAGCTAATTAGTAAATTGGATATCTACAAATAAGAAATTTGTAAACTGTCAAAAATCACTACAAATACACTTTCTCGACTGTACCTATTCAGCTTAAAAATATTAATTTGAAACTTCATAGTACAATACAATTCATAGTAATTATGTACCTAGACCAACTCATTATGAGATCCTGAAAAATAAAAGTAAGATAGCTAATACTATAGCCATGAGAATGAACATTAAACATCTTCCTAAATGAATTACTTGAGAAGAAATATTTATACCACTCGATCTCAGACATCAGTTATATTTCATTTACAATTCATGCAGTCAAATAACCCTATCACCTACACAGGTAAAAGTATCACACAGCCTTTACATGTTTAGCTTTTTTACAGTTCCATTAATTTAACAGAATCCTATTTAAACTATGACACATTGAACTATCATCTAACAGAAATTGATTTTCAACTTAGTAGGTTTAAGTAATTAGTGATTGGCATGCACTCTTTTGTGCATTGTGAGACAAGATTTTTGTGAGAATGATTTGAAACAAACACTACAGGAGTATTCTCTTAGATAATTGATTGTACTCTTTTCACACAATTTAGTGATGTCTCCACTATCTTTCTCATCATCAGTGGTTTCATTTTTGATCTTTAAGTCTTCATCAACAATCTTTCTTTCACCAGCATGCATTCTATGATGTTTAGACAGAATACTCTTGCGAGTAATTTTTTTATCGCAAATAGTACAGCTAAATGGTTTTTCATCCCTGTGCGTTATTAAATGATTAGAAAGAGTGTATTTTCGAGAAAAGGATTTTCCACAAACATCACAACTGAATGGCTTTTCACCATTGTGCCCTTTTTTATGCTTTAAAAGAGTACTGTTATGTGAAAATGCTTTGCCACATATATCACAAGCATAGGGTTTTTCTCCCGTGTGCACTATTTGATGTTCAGTAAGAGTACCTTTTTGAGAGAAAGCTCTGCCGCAAATATCACAAGTGTAAGGTTTCTCTCCTGTGTGAACTCTCTGATGATTGGAAAGTGTAAATTTCAAAGAAAAAGACCTGCCACAAACCTCACACGTGAATGGTTTTCTTCTAGTATGCACTATTTGGTGATTAGTAAGAGTATATTTTCGAGAGAATGTTCTACCACAAATTTCACAAGTGTATGACTTTTCTGCACTGTCAACTAATGGGCTAATAGCACTTACCCTGTTACTATCATCAATCGTTTTGATATCATTCCAAGAAGAAACAACAATTGATTTCTCAGCATTATTATGCTTATTTGAGAATTCTTCGGATTTGAAGTTTGATTCATTCAATTTACTGGAAGTTGACTGCTCTGGACTTTCTTGAAAATATTTATCACCATTTTCTGTATCATTACTACTGTTAGATGATTCTATTTTGCCAATTGTAAAATCTAATGTATCTGTAAAAACCACATTCTCTTTTTTCATGGGAATGTTTTTGGTATTTGATACATCAAAATGAATATCTATTTTTGATATATCTGGTTTAACATCTTCTATTAAGTAGATCACATTGGATGGATCAACAATAACTTCTTCCTCCGGTATACTACTATTGGCACCTCCTTCATATTCCATCTGCAAAACAAATGTTAAAGGTCAAGCATTAACAAAAAGGTACTTGTGTGAATAAAAAAATAAAAACTTAATTTCTAATTTGTACTTAATTCAGGATGGATTCTTATGGTTTGTATTTCATATTACAAATTATAAAATTTAGTTGTATGTTACCATGCTACTTTAAAATAATCCAATTTATTTATGCTACTGATTGGTTGAGTAAAAACTAAAAACAGGACATAAAATAAAGTGATATCAGATAAACAAATTTCCCCGTGTAGTAAAATCTCTCGTTGAGTGGTTTTTTTACTTTAGGTAGTTTTCTAGAAAACAGTCTAAAGAAAACATACTGAAAATAGCAGTTCGCTGTGGCAACTGTAAGTGGGTCAGGAGTGCGAATAATGTAGGGGAGAGGGGGGTTTGTTTTTGTGTTTTGTTGTTTAGCCATCTACCTCCCATTTTTGGTAGATGGCTTCCAGGGAGGCCCTTTGGTTCCCCACAGTGAACTGATGTTGTATCATAGCCTCCTATTTTTGGTTGATGCTTCGTCATAGTCAGGGGGGACCGTTGGTTCCCCCCAGAAGCGAACTGATAAGCTTTATTTGTTTACTTCAATATCTCGGTAACTTTTTTACTCAAATCGTACTCGCGCACAGTCTATAAAATCAATGGGGGCTGGTCCTACTGAAAAATTCTTGGAAGCTAATCTGTTTAGCTCAAAATTCCTAGGATCGTTCAGGGGGCTTTATTAAATTTTGATGAACAAAATATGAATTCTTTTTAAAATGAAATAACTAAATATTTAAATCGTAATTAAAAAAAAGCCCTCGAGACGATCTTAGGAATGTCCAGCTAAACATATTAGCTTCTATAATTTTTTCTGTAGGACCAACCCCCATTGAGTCTATAGACTTTTTGTGGGGGAGCCAAAAAACAGGTTTTGCCCTGAAATGAAAATTTCACATGAAAAACTTCAATGATTTGAAGCATTTTACACCGTATGTCAAAATATCAGCTCAATCAGACGAGTATTATTGGTAGCTAGCAAAACCACTGAAAGATCCCCTTAAACCAAACTTATTTAACCAAGTAGTTACAATCATTAAACCTGCATCATTGTACTAACAGATCAAAAGTTGTGAATTATTTCATAATAGATTTGTAAGATTTGATTAAACATAATATCTAATAAAAAAGGCATTTAAATACAAAAAACATTGGATTTTATTGTTTAAAATTGTTTTAAAAATCCATGATCTAAACCAAGATTTCAGTTTTTTAAATCCATCCTGAAATAATTTCATATTAATAATTTCAAGTATTCCAAATTTCCAAAAAAAAAATTACATCCAAGTTTGTATAAATATTCGATTCACAGAACTCTTAACTTTGCTTAATTTCTCAACTGAAAAAAGTCAATCAATCTTTTATCAGATTTCCTTCATAGAAAATGTTCCAAGACAAAGCTTGAATTGATTTTTATGTCTTCACCAATTTATCTGAAATTAAATTAGTGAGATCTATGATAAATTCAGATATAATGATATCTATAAGGACCCTTTCACACGAGTCACTCAGTGACCGTCACTGGTGACGGTCACCAGTTATCCGCCATCATTTACTATGCATATACCCGCAAAAGTGACATAAGCTTTCATACGAAGTCACTTTGGTTGCACAACTGCATTTTGCAGTGACACATGAGGTAACTAGTTTCCGTCACTGAAAGTTGCCGTCACTGACTGTGGGGTACAATATTAATAGCAGCTTCCATACGGAGTCACTCAGTGACGCAACTTTTTGTGAGCTAAGCCCGTTGTCTGCAGCATTCAAATAATTTTCCTCTTTATTTGTGGTTTGGAAGAAATTTCAGAATTCCAAATTATCAGCACATAGCTACATAAATTATTTAAAGTGTATGATGTATATATTTGTCTATTATTCATGTCAAATGGAGACGAGTCAAAGTATCGGAATTGGTTTCGGTAATTTTTCTCATATCTGTGTTTGTTAAAGCGTATCGATACCAATAGTATTTTGAATTTCTTGAACATAATTTATTTAAACAATATCTATTCTAATATTAACTATAAATTAGCGATAACAATATTTAGTAAGAATCAACATCAGTCAAAATCTGGGTATCGGTATTTGTGAAAATTTCGGTATCGTCCCATCTCTAATGTTAACATCTCATGCGTTTGCAATTTTTTTCGAGAGAACTTCTCTTTCTTCTTGAGCAGTAAAGCCAATAGAAGTAACTCCTCAAATGATGAGGTATTATTTAGATTTAGGGTTATCTAGCACGGTTGTTTGCAGTGAAGGTCATTAGTTGCAGAGTCTTTCACACGAGCTAACTGGTGACCGTCACCAGTGACTCGTGTGGAAGGGGCCTAACAGTCAGCGCAAGTCTCTTTCAAAATAAAAGTATCAAGAGTCAGAAACAGAAGTTTGCATAATGGCAGTCTAGAAATTCAATCGGCAGAATATGAAATAATTTTCTGCTGATATGATGATTCATTATTTCCTTTCAACAAACTGGAAATTACTGAAAATGTTGGATTGTTTGTAGACTTTTTAGATTTGAACTGAAAAAAAGAAGACAGTTTTGCAAACAAACTTGAATTTTGTTCTATTATTAAACTTTATGATATAGTACCTATATACCTGAATGGAAAAACTGGGAGAGTGTTCTCCAAGAAATCCTTTATTCTGCCTACTAATCTCAGTAAAATACATTTAAATTTAGTAGGAAATTAAGGATTGTTCACACAGAAAATGTTAAAAACGTCCTATATTCAGCTGACAGGATAGGTTATAACAGACTAAACCTCAAGTCTGAAAAATATGGGCTACACTTCAAAGTGTGGACAATGTCACAACTCACAAGACAGCTGGAGACTTTAAAATGAAATTAAGTAAAATATCTCGCTGGTTCTCTCCAAAAATAACATTGTGGTTCATTTTCAATTGAAGGACTCAAAAGAACAGTGATTAATTCACCAATAAAATGGCAAGAAAGGATATCTTTATTACCTGGCATAGTATGGCATATAAACTCTTCCTTTCTCTCCAAAAGTAGGTAAATTTCTGTCCAAAATGAGAAGTCAAAAATTAGACATTTTGCTCCATTTGCAATTGAAGGGCTCAAAATAGCTATCATTAATGTGCCAATAAAATTGGAAGAAAGGGCAAGCTTTATTATCTGGTAAATAGATAAATAAAAAATTAGAGTATAGTGGATCTAAAAATTACTGACCATGCCCCCATAGTTCAGCAAGGCTGCAAGCTGGAAGCAAACCAATTTTCTTGCTACACTGCCTTCTTGCTAAACTGCCAAGTAAAATTGTATGGCTGATAAACTCTCCATTTGTCTCTCATCTCTCTCCAAATAGAGTTGAATTTCTCTCCAAATGACCCCTCCACAAAATATGGAACATTTTTCTAAGATTTGAGACAAATCTGAGTTCGATTTCAGAAATAGTAGATCTCTGAGGGAGGTTTTGAATACCATGTTACAATTAATTTAGCTAAGGGAGATTCTGAATCTGCAGCTGAGAGCAACCCTATCTCAATTTAATATCTCTGACAGTCAGGAGCCACATTATGTAATATGCAGAATGGCAAAATGATGAAATTTTAGGATATTTATCTCCAATTGCAATTTAATGAATTCATAGGCTCAAATTTTAAAATTTACAATCACAAACTCACCATAAATTGGCAGCTAGTAAAGACATACTTTATTATCTGCTAGTAGTCTGGAAACTTCCACGTCAGCGCGGAAAGTTGTAGCTACTTTGAAATATGGCATGGATTTGGGAGATCTCTCATATTATGAAAATCTCTATAAACAATTCTGAAATAATTCATATATTCCATATTTAATAGAATGAAAATCTGTAAACCCTGATTCAGAATATTATGGGATTTTTTACTATAAATTTTTTGTGAGAATGAAGTGGTGAATAATTAAGTCTGCAAAGCACATCCAAGTTGCTAAAGATCTTTGGAGACATTATTTGATGCAAAATATATCTTTGCAAAGTCTTATGGAGTATATATATCCTAATTAATTTATATGTCTACATGTATCAATTGGAGACATTTTGAAGAATTCTGGTCATTTTGGAGACAAATTTGATAATCTCTAAAGACAAATTGTAATCAAAATGAAAATTTGGGAGTCTAATTTAACACACAATACGGCCAGCTGTGAGCCCAGTCGGCAGAATATTATCCAGTGTGACTTTTGGGTACATAAGCCCACTGACTATTTCAAAAAAACTGAAAAAAATACAGACCCAACATATTTCCAATAAATTGGCTGATCCAAAAATATTTTCCCAATTTTAGCCACCAAAAATTAATGGTAGCTAAAATGGGATTAAATAACTAAAAATCCACTGACTTTATTAGAATATTATTATTAAATGTGAAAAAATTCAAACAAGTTGATGGAATTTACCATGAAATAAAATAATACATTCTGATATAAATATAAAAATTAATTTAAAATTATTCATATCTCCCATTATCCCATATTCTGCATCCTGTTAGCTATTCCATATTACCCATGTTTCGAAGTGTGTCAGACCCAGGAAAGTCATCAGTTTGAACAGTTTGGCGAGAAAATCGAGTCAGTCGCCCAGGTAATTATGTAGTAAACTAAATAAAGCATGTGTTTACTTTCCATTTTAAAGTTATTATTTAGCCCTACATTGCATTATTTGCATATGGAGAGAAATATCAATTTTTCTGAAATTTTCCCCTATGCTTCAAGCTAGGTACAATATCGTTTTCTATTTTATTTTGGAGAGAATTTATGATAATTTGACCATTTTGGAGAAAAATTTAATCATTTTTGGAGAGAGCTGGAGAGACAAATGGAGAGCTTATGAGGCATACTATTTTACTTGGCAGGTTGCCCGTTAACTTTGTTCAAACTTTAAAAAATGGCAAATTTTGATTATTTTAGGTCCCCCACCGATTTTCGATATTTTTCGTTAAAAAAAACGTTTATTCTTCTTCTTCTTCTTTTCAGTTTAGGTGGCTTAGATCAAAAGACCACCTAAAGCTGTTGGATAACCAAGATGGTTTCCGTTCTGCTAGGAAACTTCTAGGTCACGTTTATTCTTCCTTGAACTACTTATTATTTTAAAATCTAAGGAAGTAAGAATTGTGGAATTAAAATTCCCGGTAAAATGTGTGTGACGTAAATTGCGCGCTCACTTATTTTATTTGACTAAATTACGGAAAAAGAAGTATTGGCCTGATTGCTCACGCAACACGCCGCTGACCAAATAAGGAGAATATAGACTGGCTTGTTCATCATGAAATTAACACGTCGCTAAATGGATTGCAAAAAATACGAAGCTTCAGGAATACATTGATTAACAATTCAGCATAATATATTAGAATTGAAACACGTACAAAACGCAATACCCAGAATATATATATTACAATGTTGTGTCACGGTGGGTATCTGGAAAAAGTCCCCAGGAGGAAAGAAAACCCGGCGGAAAAATCCCCCCAGAAAATATATTTGTGCCCTATTTTTCTATTGATAGTTACATATCCTTGACCATCAGTCTCAATTGCTAATTGCCTTATAAGAAAAATCAAATTTATATATAGGCACCGTACGTAGCTGTAGACTCGTAACCCAACAAACATATGAATGTCGATTCGATGTCGAATCTGTTTTCGAAGTGCGAAAACAGATACGTAGTTTTAAAAAAATCGTTTGAAATTTGGAAATTCATTTTCTTATCGTCCTGTTATATAATAAATATAGAAATGTAGGAATTATTTTTATTCAATTGGATTGTACCTTTCTATATAACGTACGTTGTGCTCCCTTTAAACTGTACCCAATAATTAGTACATTTATAGGGGACTACGGCAGTTGTAAAGGTACGATCGGGCATTGGCACGCTAGTGCAATTGTGCAATGGATCAACGTAAAGTAATCGATATTAGAACATCGGTTGTTGAACAGTGTTCCTCCAGAACACGTGATAAAGGAAAGTATAATCATTATTATTCAACTTTTATTTAATTAGTAACATATAATAGCTGAAGGTATGATACCAATTAAATAAAAGTTAAATAATGATTATTATATATATAGATTTAGTGAGTCCGATTACCACTTTCATGTTACGTAGAAAAAATTTCTATGTATTGATTTTTATTTCTAAACTTGTATTTTACGTACTGGTATCATGGATACCAATTTAAATAAGAATTTAATAATGATAATTATTACATTTATTTCTTACATATGTATTCAAAAATGTGGAACCGTCCGATAACACAGAATTTACTCTAAAATGGAACATGTTAAATAGCCCATCAACTTTTAATTATTTACGTTTAGTAGAGGTTTAACGTCTGCTTCTGAACCAATGGCCATGTGGCTGACGTCAAAAGGAAATGAAATACAAGGGACAGGAAGAAGCAGTCTGAAAGGAAAATGGCACCATGGACAAAGTCACGACGCGCTCATGAATGCTGAAAAGCTACTCCGTGAATGCTGTCACTTACCGAGGAATGTGACAAAAATGGTTTCAAGCACCGGTGGCTGCACTCAAGGATGGAAGAGGGAAATGAAGAGGTGATAGTATATGAAATCTACGAGCTTACCTAACACAAAATCTAAGACTTCGTAATTGTAGAGCATAACCCTATAGCGCTATATCCTCTAAAACTGCATATAGAGTTAAAAACATAATAAACATGGTAAACATAAAATAGACAATACATAATCCAAATTACAACAGTTTGGGACCAAAGGAACGCCACCCCCTTCTCTTTTATTCACCAAAGACAGCTTCAGGAACCCCTCAGGGCTTATTTACAATAAGCAGTTTAGAATAGATTCATCACTTGATTGGTTATCCATTTCGTTTTCACGGTACTGGAGGAACACTGTTCAACAACTGATGTTCCAATATCGCTTACTTTACGGTGATTCATTGAACAATCGCACTATAGCATGCCAATGCCTGATCGTACCTTTACAACTGCCGTAGTCCCCTATGAGTGTATTAATTATTGGGTATAGTTTAAAGGGAGCACTACGTACGTTATATAGAAAGGTACAATTCGATTGAATAGAAATAATTCCTACATTTCTATACGTATTAAAAAACAGGAAGATAAGAGAATGAATTTCCAAATTGGAAACGATTTTTTTAAAACTATGTATCTGTTTTCGCACTTCTGGTCGAAGTATAAATTCAGATATCGTTTGGAAACAGACATGCCGACGTCAAGATAGTGCTGTTAAAACCATGTATAGGTTTTCGTGTTTCTACTCGAAGTGTAAATTCAGATATCATTTAGAAATAGACATTCCGATATCTACTATGAGTCGAAATGGTTGCGAAGTCGATACCCACCGTTAGCGCTACGTGTTCGACAGCAAACGGCATCGAATCGACATTCATATGTTTGTTGGGATGATTATTATATAAAGATGCGTGTTCAAAAATATGGAACAGTGCGATAACACGGAACTTACCCTAAAATAGAACATGTTGAATTTCTGAACCAATTGTTTCTATTAACCTCATCTGGATTATAATTTTAATATTTTTTTTTAGTTACCGTGAAATAATCCCAAAAAATGTCTCCGTTTTCATGTCTACGAACTGTTCTTATTTCGAATCATGACTCAAAATAAGTACCACTTTTTTAAAGTAAGTTGTACTAAAAGCGAGGCCTGTCTGTATAGACAAACACCGCTTTTATAACCAAAATCACAACTTATTCTTATTACAAATTGTACTCCTTAAAAATTTCATTCTCTATGAGTTCAAATTAAAGAAAATGTTTTGATGCCATGACTTAGCTAAATAAAGATGAAAGCTCTGTGATTAAATTTCAATGAATAAATTAAAATTTGACCATAGATTAACTCTCACTCAGTATATATTGGTGAGTAATTAGTTTAATCGAGTAATGAGGACCTGAGTTATGAAATGCACCGCGGAGTTATGAAGTATTTTCACAATTGTTCACCCTATAAACAACGGTCCATCGATTCGATATCTTCTTATGTCGAATTCAAAGCTGAGACAGCGGATATCTAAATTTATTAATTTATTTTAATCGAATCGATACATGAAAAAACCCTGATATCGATATCATAAATATCCTTCTATTTTAGATGTCGAATCAATATATAATTTAACACATCGAAAAATAGTAACGAAATCGATAGATAGATATTTTCTATGAAAAAGATGCATAAATCTAGATATAAAAACGATGTGTATTCGAAGCGTGAAAAAAAGTTATGAAAAAGCTGTTATGAGTCTCATATTTTCTTTGGTCTGTTATAGTCTTATAGAAATACAGTGAAACTCATGAGTTATTACATTTTTGTTTCTTCATAACTCAGAACCACTTCATAGCTCAGGGACACTGATTCTTTTCTATGATTAAAATCTTGGAGAAAATTACGGTCTTTGAGTGAAAACTAGGATGAAATTCATGACGTATATCGTTTTCTATAATTTAAACAAATTTGAAAATACTTCATAACTCCGGTCCTTTATTACTCAGGTGAAACAATTACTCACCAATATATACTGAAAGAGAGTTAATCTATGGTCAAATTTTAATTAATTCATTGAAATTTCATTACAGAGCTTTCATCTTGATTTATCTAAGTCATGGCCTCGAAACATTTTCTAAAATTGGAACTCATAGAGAATGAAATTTTCAAGGAGTTTCAATTTTATTAAAATTTGACCATCTTATTATGTAGAATTTGTAATAAGAATAAGTTGTTATTTTGGTTATAAAAGCGGTGTTTGTCTATATAGTAATATTCACTTAAAAATATCTCAAATTGTATCTCCAAGTCGTTTATTATCCATTTTTTTTTGGTAAAATGCGTTCACGGTGGCGTTCACCGCACGATATCTGCATGGATGCAGGTTCGATACCTGAACACGTCATTTATTTCTTCACATTTAATTTGTATATAACATTATGTAACATTAATTAAATTTATACGTACTGAACCTAAGAAAATTATATGCAATAAAATAAAAGATTCAATTTCAATTTTTGAATTTATTTGCTTATTGGATATCGAGTGGATATCGTTTCGAAGCATATTAGATATATAATCGGACGTCAGTTCGATACAGATTCCCTATGGTAGTAGCAAAGATTTGTTTATTTTTATTAACGTCTATTCGACGCATAATTTGTGACTTTTCATCTCGAAATACACGTAAGTTGTGATTTGGGTTATAAAAGCGCTGCTTGCCAATATAGTTAAATTCACTTTAAAATATCTCTAAGTATCTCCAAGTCGTTTAATATAAAAAAATTCTTTAGTAAAATGCATCCACAGTGGCACAATGACAGAGGTACAGGTGACTGCAGGATAGTTGTTCCATGATTGCAGGTTCGATGCCCAGACACATCATTTCAATTCTTCCCAATTAATTTGTATATAATATTATGTAACATTAATTAAATTGATATGCACCTAACGTAAGTATTATTATATCCAATAAAGTAGGAATGATCAATTTCAATTCTTGAATTTATTTATTTGTTGTATACGAGTGGATATCGTTTCGAAGCATATTAGATATACGATTGGGCGTCGGTTCGAAACAGGCATCGGCAACGTTAAGTATTGCCAGTACCAATAAGTCGTTTATACGTGGTTATACTGTTCAGGGCAGGTGGACATCCGTGAGATGGGCCAACGTCGGGCCTTTGCTGGCCCAATACACCGAGACAGGCATGACAGCGATGGCCCAGAGTTTCTTTCTGAATTGGGCCAAAGTTGGCCCAACATTGTAAAGTTTACTGGGTCTGCCTCATGATATAGGCACCTTTCTGTCTCTCTGGTGACTGTGGCCCTGATAATTCTTTCTCTGGTTGGAGGTTGGAACAGGAATCCAGGGGTACTCAGCTCAGATATCATGAGATATGTAACCCTCAAGGTACAAAACAAAGTCTGTCAAATTCGGAGGGGAATTAGCAAAATTCATTCTATTAACTATGAAATCGTCAGGCAGTTTTTGTCAGATCATTTTCAGAACACTACAATTCAAATATTTTAAATTCGTAAAAATAAGTCAGGTTAGCTAATATGCATCAAGGCCGCATGCATCGCCGCTTGTAGCATGCTGCATGCTCTGTAGCCTGTTGCTTGCTGCAAGACCAATTCAACCAGTTCAACAAAAACGAAACAAATTTACAAACATTGAGCGCAAATGCGATCAACTGAAACATGGAATAGAGGGTTCAGAAAAATACTCATGTGACGATAGTGAAATATTATCGGATGAATGAGAGAGATCTTCTTTATATTTTGTTTAATACTTAATTTTATAATTTAAATGTATTATTAACAATATAAATTCTTCGTATAATGAATATTACATATTTTTTATTTATAAGAGTTTTCTCTATATAATGATATAAATATATGAAAAAACAAAGATTAAATTAAATTATTTATTTCATTAAATAATTGAAATAATTCTGTGTTATTTATACTCCATACTGTGACTATACATAATCTCTAACGTTTTTCAATTCGTAAATACTGTTGTGTGGCATTGACCATTTTAAACAAAGAAAATGCGATATCGTTTGGCATAAAGGTACGTTTTGCATTTAGCGATAATCGCTTAGCTAGCGTCACCCAGCGATTATCGCTGAGCACTAGTTCAATGATATTTATATGGGGCTGTTTTGCAACGAGCGATTATCACTGAGCATTATTTCAATGTATTCCTATTGCTGGGCGATAATTGCTGAGCGATCATCGCAACAATCGCTGCATGCAAAACGTACCTTAACTACTATAATATTTTGTCATCAATACTATATAAATTTCCTTTCGCTGCCGACAACAAAAATTCTTCCCCTCGATGGTGGGAAGCCGTTCAACGCTAGGCAACAAGCTAAATCTTGCCGCATGCGGCAGGCAACATGGCATCATGTAACCACGTGCAGCATGCTACGCAGCCGCCTGCTACACGTTGCATTATGTTAAACTGGTTGAATTACATTTTGCCCGTGCGGCAATATAGCATGCTGCGTGTTGCCTCAGTGGAAACTCGGCTTAATATATAGTCTATGAACTTTGATCTGTTCTATATATTGTGGTTCTAGCTCAAGTTGTCGTACAGTCGTACAATTTCAAGTAATATTTCAATTCGTCTAACATGGTATAGTCAATGAACCTTGCCATAGTGGGTTATAGTGACTCTAGAGCTCTGATATTTCACTCAAACAACAAGAAGGGTGCTAGGTAGCTATTTACGGAATAAAAAAAAAATTATGAGATTTTCCAAGTACGGTCCCCTTAAATGAGAGAGTAACTAATCCCACTAGCCACAAAGCCTCTGATTCATACAGATGTTTCTGTGTGTTATTCAGTAGCATTCATGAGTTGTATGTGAAAAGCTGTACAGTGTACATGTGTTGGAAGGAGAAAACTATGTGATCAAAAGTGAATAATAAGATATACGAACAACACTTAAAGGCAAAAACCGGAGAAAGGATTGAATGAAATATTACCAAACGATAATTGTGATTAAAAAGATATGAAAACAAATTTTATTCCATAAGAGAACTGAGATCAAACTGAGATTTTATTTACGCATAAAAATTAAAAAAAAATGAAGAAAATCAAATTTGTGTTATATGATAGAGAATAAATTGAACTATTTTATTTTAAAATATTTAAAATCAATGTGATTGTGTAATTTGTGTATGCAAGTTATGTGATGAAATGATAATGGATGTGGAAAGAATTTTTAGAATTTTAGAAAACGGTAAGAAATATTTTATAACAGAATTTCATATATTATTTAATGAAAGAGCAGGCAGGTATCTCTTTTATTACCAAAATTGCGACTCAGACTTATGTATTTTCAGGTTTACTAATAAATAATAAAGTTTATCTTCAAATCAAATATAATAAGCAAAATAATATACAAGATTTAAAATACATTTTGAAATCCCTAATAATGAAATTATTTCGTTACAGTTACCTGTTCTTTTTCAATATATTCACCATGCTATACAAAAAAAATTAAACCTTTTTCATTCAGTTGATGTTTATGTAGTATGAACATCTGGTATACATATTATATTATTCAATATAGTTATTACCTATATTATTCAATAGTAATTACCTATATTATTCAAAAATTATTACCTATATTATTCAATATAGTTATTACCTATATTATTCAATAGTTATTACCTATATTATTCAATAGTAATTACCTATATTATTCAATAGTAATTACTTATATCATTCAATAATTATTACCTATATTATTCAATAGTAATTACCTATATCATTCAATAACAATTACCTATATCATTCAATAATTATTACCTATATAATTCAATAGTTATTACCTATATCATTCAATAGTTATTACCTATATCATTCAATAGTTATTACCTACATAATTCAATAGTTATTACCTATATAATTCAATAGTTATTACCTATATTATTCAATAGTTATTACCTATATCATTCAATAGTTATTACCTATATTATTCAATAGTTATTACCTATATCATTCAATAATTATTACCTATATAATTCAATAGTTATTACCTATATTATTCAATAGTTATTACCTATATCATTCAATAGTTATTACCTATATCATTCAATAGTTATTACCTATATTATTCAATAGTTATTACCTATATCATTCAATAGTTATTACCTATATCATTCAATAGTTATTACCTATATCATTCAATAGTTATTATCTATATCATTCAATAGTAATTACTTATATCATTCATACAGTATTTATTTATTTTCTAACTAAAATTTCTTCACAGATGTATATCTTCAATATTTAAACATTATAATTTCATAATAATATTATTTTTAATATAAATAACATACATATTAATGTGACATAGTTAAAGAGAACAAATAAGTTCCTAATTAATGTGAATGAATTAACAGTATTTTCCAAAGATTGTGTTTTCTGTTTGATAGCAATACCAATTTAATCAATATTGTACTTCAAACTGTTCTTTAGTTAACATTTGCATCTAGGTACAACAAGATGGTTAGTAACGGAGTACAGAATTCTCTCGTAACTAGCGACAAAAAAGGAAAGTTCAATTTCGAGAGACGGAGCAATTTGACAAAGTCTATTGGTCTTATTGTCATTCATCTCTTTATTGAGGTGAGATGGATATTATGAGCGATATATTAGTACTGAACTCATTTTCTTATATATTATAGAATAACATATAAGATTCGGTTGCCACACAGAACACCTTTGAATCACTTTTTTGATTAAAGAAAACTAACTTGATATCAATTGGGAATAATTTATTTATAAACTAGATAGTTCTCAACTATGAAATACCTAATTTCCCTCCCTATCCCTGCAGGGTATCCGAGCATGTAGTCAACTATGAATACATAATATTAATCCCTATATCCTTAGGTATCCAACAATGAATTACCCCAATATTCTCCTTATCCCACCTATGCAAACAAGTCATTTACTATGAAATACTTTATATTACCCCCTATCTTCAGGTTTCCAAACAAGTCGTTATAACTATAAAATACTTAATATTACCCCCTATCTCCAGGTTTCCAAACAAGTCGTTAACTATGAAATACTTAATATTATCCCCTATCTCCAGGTTTCCAAATAAGTCGTTAACTATGAAATACTTTATATTACCCTCTATCTCCAGGTTTCCAAACAAGTCGTTAACTATGAAATACTTAATATAATCCCCTATCTCCAGGTTTCCAAACAAGTCGTTAACTATGAATACTTAATATAATCCCTTATCTCCAGGTTTCCAAACAAGTCGTTAACTATGAAATACTTAATATTACCCCCTATCTCCAGGTTTCCAAACAAGTCGTTAACTATAAAATACTTAATATAACCCCCTATCTTCAGGTTTCCAAACAAGTCGTTAACTATAAAATACTTAATATAACCCCCTATCTTCAGGTTTCCAAACAAGTCGTTAACTATGAAATACTTAATATTACCCTCTATCTCCAGGTTTCCAAAGAAGTCGTTAACTATAAAATACTTAATATTACCCTCTATCTCCAGGTTTCCAACCAAGTCGTTTACTATGAAATACTTAATATTACCCTCTATCTCCAGGTTTCCAAACAAGTCGTTAACTATGAAATACTTAATATTATCCCCTATCTCCAGGTTTCCAAATAAGTCGTTAACTATGAAATACTTTATATTACCCTCTATCTCCAGGTTTCCAAACAAGTCGTTAACTATGAAATACATAATATTACCCCCTATCTCCAGGTTTCCAAACAAGTCGTTAACTATGATATACTGAATATTACCCCCTATCTCCAGGTTTCCAAACAAGTCATTAACTATGAAATACTTAATATTACCCTCTATCACCAGGTTTCCAAACAAGTCGTTAACTATGAAATACTAAATATTACCCTCTATCTCCAGGTTTCCAAACAAGTCCTTCACTATGAAATACTTAATATTACCCCCTATCTCCAGGTTTCCAAACAAGTCATTAACTATGAAATACTTAATATTACCCTCTATCACCAGGTTTCCAAACAAGTCATTAACTATGAAATACTTAATATTACCCTCTATCTCCAGGTTTCCAAACAAGTCCTTTACTATGAAATACTTAATATTACCCCCTATCTCCAGGTTTCCAAACAAGTCATTAACTATGAAATACTTAATATTACCCTCTATCTCCAGGTTTCCAAACAAGTCCTTTACTATGAAATACTTAATATTACCCTCTATCTCCAGGTTTCCAAACAAGTCGTTAACTATGAAATACTTAATATTACCCCCTATCTCCAGGTTTCCAAACAAGTCATTAACTATGAAATACTTAATATTACCCTCTATCACCAGGTTTCCAAACAAGTCGTTAACTATGAAATACTTTATATTACCCCCTATCTCCAGGTTTTCAAGCAAGTTGTTAACTATGAAATACTTTATATTACCCTCTATCTCCAGATTTCCAAACAAGTCGTTAACTATGAAATACTTAATATTACCCCCTATCTCCAGGTTTCCAAACAAGTCGTTAACTATAAAATACTTAATATAACCCCCTATCTTCAGGTTTCCAAACAAGTCGTTAGCTATAAAATACTTAATATAACCCCCTATCTTCAGGTTTCCAAACAAGTCGTTAACTATGAAATACTTAATATTACCCTCTATCTCCAGGTTTCCAAACAAGTCGTTAACTATAAAATACTTAATATTACCCTCTATCTCCAGATTTCCAAACAAGTCGTTAACTATGAAATACTTTATATTACCCCCTATCTCCAGGTTTTCAAACAAGTCCTTAACTATGAAATACTTTATATTACCCTCTATCTCCAGATTTCCAAACAAGTCGTAAACTATGAAATACTTAATATTACCCCCTATCTCCAGGTTTCCAAACAAGTCGTTAACTATAAAATACTTAATATAACCCCCTATCTTCAGGTTTCCAAACAAGTCGTTAACTATAAAATACTTAATATAACCCCCTATCTTCAGGTTTCCAAACAAGTCGTTAACTATGAAATACTTAATATTACCCTCTATCTCCAGGTTTCCAAACGAGTCGTTAACTATAAAATACTTAATATTACCCTCTATCTCCAGGTTTCCAACCAAGTCGTTTACTATGAAATACTTAATATTACCCTCTATCTCCAGGTTTCCAAACAAGTCGTTAACTATGAAATACTTAATATAATCCCCTATCTCCAGGTTTCCAAACAAGTCGTTAACTATGAAATACTTAATATTACCCCCTATCTCCAGGTTTCCAAACAAGTCATTAACTATGAAATACTTAATATTACCCTCTATCACCAGGTTTCCAAACAAGTCGTTAACTATGAAATACTATATATTACCCTCTATCTCCAGGTTTCCAAACAAGTCCTTTACTATGAAATACTGAATATTACCCTCTATCTCCAGGTTTCCAAACAAGTCGTTAACTATGAAATACTTAATATTACCCCCTATCTCCAGTTTTCCAAACAAGTCATTAACTATGAAATACTTAATATTACCCTCTATCACCAGGTTTCCAAACAAGTCGTTAACTATGAAATACTTAATATTACCCTCTATCTCCAGGTTTCCAAACAAGTCCTTTACTATGAAATACTTAATATTACCCTCTATCTCCAGGTTTCTAAACAAGTCGTTAATTATGAAATACTTAATATTACCCCCTATCTCCAGGTTTCCAAACAAGTCATTAACTATGAAATACTTAATATTACCCTCTATCACCAGGTTTCCAAACAAGTCGTTAACTATGAAATACTTAATATTACCCTCTATCTCCAGGTTTCCAAACAAGTCGTTAACTATGAAATACTTAATATTACCCTCTCCTCTATCTCCAGGTTTCCAAACAAGTCCTTTACTATGAAATACTTAATATTACCCCTTATTTTCAGGTTTCCAAACAAGTCGTTAACTATGAAATAATTAATATTACCCCCTATCTCCAGGTTTCCAAACAAGTCGTTAACTATGAAATACTTAATATTACCCCCTATCTCCAGGTTTGGTTCATTTAAAATCTTCGGTGATAGATAATATACATATATAAAATAAAATTGAACAGTTACCCAAGGCTTACCTGTAAGGTGAAGGGTGACTTCAATTACTTCAGAAGCCATTCTTGTTCATTTTTCTGGAACTTTATTGTTGAATTTTATTAAAAATTTAATTGATTCATATTTAAAAGATCGTTTGATCTATCTGTTATTTCGTATGTTCGCCTTAGCTTATCTCGTGGTTCTTGACTTAACATAACATATAATTTCTTAAATTTCTAACTAATAAAATGTTGTTCGGTTTCACACAAAAAAACACATTTTTCTTAAATCAGTTAATATTAAATGTTATACCTTCTGTAAATGAATCCAATATTATTTGGTGGAATTTTCCGGCGGTGGAACTTTCTGCGGGGGAATCTTCCTAGAACCATAGTCTTAACTCTGATCTATAGCATCGACTAGGCATTGACCAAAGATATTTTTAAATGAAAGCTCCTTCAAAAAAGTTTCAGGACTTAAATATGGATTGAGCTAGAGTCTCACAGGTGATTTTTTATCAAACTGTATGAAGATTATGACCCAGAGTACAAAAAAAAACTTATGTCTAAAAATATAACGTAAGTATGACAAGTGAAACAAATATTCTGAGATACAAAACCGTCATTATGGTCTATATTGAAAAAAATTAGCTACAGCTTGAAATTTTTTTCAGAATTACTCAAAGATCCAGAATCATCCTAATTATTTGGAAATTTAAACATTAGAGAGGATATAGTTTCCAAAAGTTCTTCAATATTAATATATTGAAGAAATAGACAACTTCAGCAAAAAATCATGTTTAAATTAGTTTGGGTTGAGGATTAATAAAAATAAATAGTGTGTAGTTATATTATATGCAATGACATTTAATACAAGAAATATTACAAGTATCTATGATAAATAGTATTATCAAAGAAAGATGCTTGGCGACTCTCTTAAAGTACAACTCAGTTATCAATCACAATATCTAAAATTTCAATCTGTAGACATCATGAGCTCTGTTTAGCAATTGGGAATAGACTAATAGACATTTGATTGGGAATAGACTAATAGAGTAATTGGGAATAATAAAAACATGATAAAAAGTCTTCAGTCACTAAATTGCATTCCAGCAAAATTCAATTAAAGGTCCTCTCCAGGCTCCGGGAAAAAATGAATTTATTACATAATATTATAGAGCTAAAGTCTACGATCATTATTCCGCAAACCGCACGCAATTCGGTTAATTATTTGCTCTAAAAGTTTTTAACACTCTGTGAGCAACAATTGACTTAATCACTAACCTGACGATGAGAAAGAAGATTGTACACTCTTTGTTTTGATTTTAAATTTAGATTTAAAAAACATACTATTCGTTTTTGACCTTCTTTCAAGATAATAATTGTTTCCTAAAGGCTATAAAAGTTTAACAAATTTTATCCCTTTACACGAATTTTAAATGGATTTATTAAACCAAATAACAAGTTGACAATCATAACAAATGGTGTACATTCTTTTTCTTAAGACTGGAAATTAGAAAGTCGGAAGTAAAATAGGTCTTGAGAAGAGTTTTGATAATAAAAATCTTTAAAAGCATATAAAATTAAATATTTGCTATCAAATTTGATGGGGTTTGCAGTAAAAATATAAGAAACATTAGCCTCGTTAATTTAAACCATAAAACATTTGATTGGAGGGGACCTCTAAAAAATACTGGAAAACATCCAGATAGATATTCATACTTTTCAAGTAGCTTTAAAATGAAATTGAAGAAGGGAGGAATTTTTTTTTGAGTAACATTCACTGAGAATGTAAGAATAGTATACAGTGTTTCATTTTTGACAGCTTGCATAAAAAAAATCATTTTAAAAAATAACAAAATATCCCAAAATGATCTGTTATCGAGATGTTGATACCGTGAATTCTAGGATTTGTTTCACATACATATGGAATTTAAAATAAAACAAACATTGTTTCAGAAAATCTAAATTATCAAAACTGTTTAGTTTTCAAGATACTGACTTTTAAAGTTTTGTGAAGTAATGTTTGACTTTATCTGAAATGCCGAATGTATGTCAAAAAATTACCCACGATTCGAAGTATCAATATTTTGATAAAGCATTTTTGGACGTTTTGTCATTCTTGAAAAAGTTTATATTTTGGGTTTTTTTTTTTTTAATTAGAAGCTCTATAAGCTTTTTCTCTTTAACTGATATATCTTTTAAAGGAGTATATATATATCCAAAAGAAGGATATATTGTACATAAAATACGGAAAATTCTACTAATAGAAATGAACAACTGAAGAATAAAGCTGTCGCAGGAAATGTGTTAAGCAAGCTGTCCAATTTTGTCGGATCTGAAATGTAACACCCTGTATAGTGGCATGAATGTTCTATATAGCATAGAATACAAATTAACACAATATTTACACAAGACGAAACTGTACATTAGGCATATGAGATGTTAACTCTATGTTTGCAAAATGATAACCTGAATGCATGACTGTTACGTGAAGTGAATCTTACCTACTGTATCTACAATAAATGTGAATACTCAATTATTGAACGGTTCCACATACTCTATCACACAAACAAGAAAAAATAACAAAATAATATACTTTTCCTTATGTGACCAAAAATGTGGAGCTTATGCTACTTACAGTTTATATTTGTGCTATTATAATTTAACATTCTAATATATTTTCATCATACAATTGTTCCTAAATTCTATTTTATATAATGCACTTCTATATTGCAGATTTTAAATTACACTAAGATAATTTTAATGAGGTTCCTAATTTTAAACATTTTCTTTAGCTATATCGAGATATTTTTGAAGTCACAATGTGGATAGTTAGTGTAGGACTTCAAAATTGTATCAAATGATTTTTAATTTTTGTTTCATAGAGTACTGACAGGCAGAATTCTAATGTAAAGGGTTTTTATTCATTTTGCAATACTTTGTCCCCCTTCCAGGGATATTTGGAATAAAAATTTAGAGGAAACAAATATATTTTGTTGAAGTACCAAACTTATTTGAAACTCATTGAAAATACTTTTAAAGGTTATCTACAGAAGGGGTCGGAAATGGCCGACGTAATCCTGTAGTCAAAGTCTTGCGCGCTTCAAGACGCTCTTCGAGTCTTTGGCACCTCGTCAATTAAGGCTGCGTCATAATTTTCACCAAACAGCTTCACACACTAAATTCTATCATATGATGAATGGATTGAGGTTTTTCCGAATAATTTGTGTTGTTGACCAGAAATGGAAATCAAGAGGATTGAGTTCTGAACTGAGTGTTGGCCAGAAGATCTCAGTGTCTCTTCTGGTAACTCGTACTTGAAATTTTTCTTCAAGAACTTCTAAGCCACTCTTGTAGCTACAATGAGATGGATCCATCTTGCATCCACCAGTCTGCGTCATGTTGCAGTGGCTCAAAAAAATTTGCCACACTTTGTCTTTCAGCAAAGTCTTGTTACAGGAACCATTAACAGAGTCACAAGGGTCGTCATCATCGATGAATGCTTGGACAATAGAATTTTTTTCTCAATTCTATCGTTTCATTCGACAATATCATGAGGATTCTCATCTGCAAATTTTGATGTGGCATTAATTGAGAGGGTGACGAAGAGCGTCCTGAAGCGCACAAGACATTTTCTAGAGGATTCTGGCAGCCATTTTCAACACTATATGTAGATAGCCTTTAAAAGTGTTTTCAATGAGTTTCAAATAAGTTTGTATTACATGAATTGAAAGTACCAAGCCATATCCAAGAAAATAATTTGTTTCCACTAAATTCTTATTCCAAATATCCCCGGTCAAATGATTACAACGGTTAGTCATATAATTGCAAAAAGAAAATACACGTTGTATTAGCAACAAGTACTTCTGGTAAAAAATGATACAAGAAAATCTTCATATAGCTACATACATACACACAACTTTTCAACGCAAATGAATTCTTCTATGAATATTCATATCTTTTTTTCGAGAAAATCTTTTATTACAAATATCACAGCTGAATGGCCTTTCTCCAGTGTGAACTCTTTGATGAGCATCTAAATTACTTTTATTTGAAAATGTTTTATTACAAATATCACAGCTAAATGGCTTCTCACCCGTATGAACCCTAGAATGAATTAGAAAGGCATTCCTGTGTGCAAATGCTTTAGGACAAATTTTACAAGTAAATGGTTTCACACCAGTGTGAATTCGTGTATGAACATCCCTGTCTTCTTTCCGAGAGAAGTTTTTATTACAGATCTCACAGGTGTATGGTTTCTCGCCCGTGTGAACTCTTTGATGCTGAGTAAAAGAACTCCGGTGAGTGAACGCTCTGCTACAAACATTACAAATGAAAGGCTTTTCACCAGTGTGGATTCTTTCATGGTCGATCAAATCGCATTTCCGAGTGAATACTTTATCACAACCATTGCAAAAAAATTGTTTTTCATTAGCATGAATTCTTTGATGGGTAATGAGATGATTTTTAAACTTGAACCTTTGACTACAAACATCACAACTTAAAGGTCTTTCGTGAGCCTTGATGCGTTGGTTCTTGTAATCATAATGAATCTTCTGATGCTTTGAAAGATATCTCTGGGCTGAAAATGATTTATTACAAATATCACATAGAAATGGCTTTTCACCAGAGTGAACTCTCAGATGAACATTTAAATTAGTTCTGCGAGAGAAAGATTTATAACAAATACTACAATTGTATGACTTTTCACTACTTTTATCACTCAGGAGCAATGATGTTTCACTCATGTCGAAATCTTCATCACTATTAGAAGACATTTCATCTGTATCTATTCCTTCATGACTAATAATGTCCTCAGATTTTATTTCGTTTGAAGTTTCACAATTGTATTGTTCTTCTACATTATTCAGCTTCATTTGTAAAGAATTAATAGTTTCAGTTAGTAATTTTCCAGTTAATCTTTCATTGCTATCTAGGGATTTGGAGTGCGTGGGCATTTCGATTAAAGAAATCTGTAGGTATTTATCCATTGGATGCTCCATATTTTGATCACATGAATGAATATTTGAAGATTCAATTACATTATTTGCACAAAATGATTCTGTTTTTGATGTCTGTTCTTCATCATCCAAAATCTCTTTTTTTATGGGGATGTCATCATTTGTAGTAAATCTAACAGTAATATCTATATTTGTAATATCTGGCTTAATATCCTCTTCCTCTCTAGGATAGATAACATTGTGAGGATCAGCTGCTGCCTCTTCAGATGAGTTGGTGCTTTGAAATCCAGATTCCATCTGCAATACAAAAGTGTTATTTTCATTTTACTGTGTACAGAATATTAAAGGGTAGCGTATAGTGAAAAAAGTAAAAAAATCACAATATAATATTATAGCATAAATGAGTTCTTTACATTCTATTCTACCATGAAAACAATTTTCATTTTTTTTTTGATGTTTATCAAAGAAAAATCACCTTTCCTTATGTGATGACACATTTTTATTTAAGTGTTTCTAGCCACTTTTGCTAGTGTTATTTAAATGTTACATATCATTTGATATAAGTAAAATTGAATTCAAAGAAAATTCTGTTAGTGGCATTTTTCAATAATATGAATATTATAAAGTTGATGCTATTTTTTTCAAAATTAATGTTTTTTTCTTATCACAACTTATTAAAATTTTAGTTTAATTTCACCATTTTTTATCTCATATTTCAGATAACAGTAGTGTGAATAATGTAATCCATATAAAAAATAGGTTTTATTTTATGATATTGGATATCTCAAAAATACCAATAAACATTTCTGAATTTATATCTTTGAACTTATTTATTTTTTCAATATGGGAATTTTGAATTACATTGATATTAAAATAAAATAATACCCTCTTGCTTGAACACCAAAATTGATTGAACATTGTAAAAGTAGTCTATACTTTCACTGTAAGCCCCCTTACTTGGGGAACATGAAGCAAACTGTGTTTTCTCGTTAAAATTTCTCACATTTTTTCATATATATTTTAACTCTACTTTTTCACTTTTCAATCAATTTTCATTCACTTTGAGGCAGGTAATTCTTGTGGAAGATGCTGTTCTTTTAATTGAAGAACAAAATTAAAAAAAAAAAAAAGTTCAATTAAAAAATTGTAATTTTTTTGCTAATTTTTCAAATATCTGATTTCCTAATATAAAAGAGTCTCTGATATAAGTTTCACACTAGTATTATATGCAATTTGAAAACAAGAACAATGAAATTGAAATAAAACAAAGTTGAAATAAAAATTGATAAAAAAAATTAAATAAAAATTTTAATAATATTTTAGCTAGCTATAGCAAAAATTTAAGAGCAATAGTATCTTAGAAGCTACATTGGAGAGTAAATAAAGAAAACAGTCCAGAATCTAAACACCCCCCTTAATGGAATAAGAAAAAAATATAAATAATATAATGCAGAATTTAAACAATTAGAAGAGACAATCTTCCACAAAAATATAAAAGTAGCTACAATGACCAATATAGATATTTAAAAATATGATTGGTGGAATGAATAGAGGGATCTCTCTAGCTATATTAACACATAGACTATATATTGGTACACATTTGTAACACTATGTATATTACTGATGAAAGGGTGACAAAATCCCTTGCGCCAAAAGCACACGCGACAAAAGCCCACACGGAAATTTTTTTTTTGAATGATTCTAAATAAATCAGTAGTTTTTTAAAATTTCATTAGGCAAACTTACGAATATTACCTGATTTTTTTTTAAAGATTTTAAATAAATAAAGAGTAGCTATTTAAAAATTCCATTAGGCAAATTTCCAATATTAGCCTGACTAAATAATCACCCCGTGATCGAGTCGATCACCTCAACTCTATCACCTCTAGACTATGGAAACTATGAGTAAATATAAATCAATTTTAGGTTGTCATTACTTTCCTGGAACAAATTAAATTAAGTATACAATTAAGGAACAAAAAAATACATTTCATTTATTTTACAGTTGAAGGCTAACTGTTGCTCCACGGTTTGATGAAAAGCTAGAATAAACTCTGTCAACAACCATACTAATTTAATAGTTACACATGTATAAAGGGTAGCTATACATAATTGTAGCCAAATAAAGTATTTACGAAGTACTTGGCTATAGAATCTAAGACTATAGCTAGCAAAGTCTACAGAGGCTGATGTTTGACCTTTCAATCAGTAAACCTCCTACATGACAACTGAACAAGATGTCTGCTGGTTACCTGCCGTCTGACTAAATGTTCCAATATATAGCTACTAAAATTTTAGTTCATAAATTAACAAGTTGACCGCGATGTGTACATATATGTTACATGCATCAAAAATATATAGAGCTTAAATTAGATGTACATCAGTTTATATTAGAAATTTTAAGCAATGGTGTACTTTGACAAGAAGGTTAATAACTTAAATGAATATAGATCGTGAAAAATATGTTTAAATATTACTATAACCGAAATAAATGTAATACATGTTTAAACCTATCACCAGTAAATCGAACATTCTGGATCAGCAATCACGGTCAACGTGTTTTAAAATTAAGTTCTGCGATAACAGCGTACCTTAATTTGGTGCATAATACAAATTTACAATGATTCTGCAGAAAGAAAACTTAAATTATTCCTTCCTTCATTCCAACTTTACATATATGGATTGTTTACAGGACTACTAATTTTGTTTTCGTCAGTGTGGGCTTTTGACGGTGTGGGCTTTTGACGGTGTGGGCTTTTGACGGTGTGGCCTTTTGACGGTGTGGCCTTTTGACGGTGTGGCCTTTTGACGGTGTGGCCTTTTGACGGTGTGGCGTTTTGACGGTGTGGCGTTTTGACGGTGTGGCGTTTTGACGGTGTGGCGTTTTGACGGTGTGGCGTTTTGTCGGTGTGGGCTTTTGTTAATGTGGGCTTTTGTCAATGTGGGCTTTTGACGGTGTGGGCTTTAGCCTGCATGGGCTTTTGACGCAAGGGCTTTTGAAGCAAGGGCTTATGACGCAAGGGATTTTGTTGCATTGGGATTTTTTAGCGTTGGGATTTTGACTGAAGGGATTTTGTCATGTGAGCTTTTGTCGCGGTACCATTACTGATAGACCAAGTGGTACAAATATATATCACAGTCAATATTTTAAACCCGAATTAAATTGTGACAATGCGAACTACAATTATACCACTTTATTTATCATACAGACGATATCAATAGGTACACACAGAGATACTCAGCTCCTCTCGCTATCATGGGACACGTGATACAGAAGCAACAACAAAAACTTGTAATTTTGAAAAAGTCAGTATGGCTAATCTGCATTTAGAGTATATGTAGTCAACATGTTGAGAAGAGCTTTGTTGCACGTTAAGAAGAGCTTTGGTATAAACACAGACATATTATATGGACCATACAAGGTAACACGAGTAAATTGATTGCTGTTTCACTGAAATCTTACCTCAAACAGTTTAGTGACAAATGATCGATGACTGAAGAGCGAGAATGTGAAGTATACCTGGCAGTTCTTAACAGCTTCAATAACTTGAGTTCCAGTTCTTGTCAACAGAATTGGAACAATTGGTCATTTGCTTTGAATGAGCATATTTATATTAATTAATAATTTATTAATTTTTTCTAAGGAAAGATTGCTATGAATTAGGTAAGAAATTATGATTAGTATTATAGAAGTGACTAGCATGTTACAACAAATATTAGTTCAGTAAACTGGAGCAGGATAGCTACCAATGTATCCTGATTAAATCAGAAATTTATTTTGATATTAAAAATAACTGTCTGATTTTTTATAAAGAAAAGTTTTGAATGGAAATATTTGTGTTAATTCTTTAGAGTTAAATAAAACCAGTTCACCAAAAAATACTAATTCCTTATCATTCAATCTAGTAACAAATGCACAGGAAGAAGGAATTAATCTCTGTCTTCAAAAGTAAAGTTGTGGTTATAGTCATCCCTCTTGCATGCCTTGGTTACTGTAAATATAGTCATTAAATATATGTATTATTAATTTAAATATTTATTCATAATTGCATCACACTTTTTGAGTAAAAAAATTGTCTTTGGTTTTCTTGTAGCGCGGAAAAACACTTTACTTCTATTCATTTTTAGGTGAAAAATTCAAATTTTGTAAGTAATATTTAACCAAAAACATAAACACCACTTTGCTCCTCTTTACCTCCTCCTTGGTGAGAGTTGTAGTGTCTCTAGCCCCCAAATCAGTTAGGACATACAAGAAAACTATCAAACATTTCTTTATTGCACCGCAATTATTCACCCCAAAAATGAGATGCAATCTTCCCAATTCTCTTGTAGAAGTCAAATGTATGGTTTAATAATATTAAAAATTTTAAATTAACCATAAGAGACAGAAAGTTGAGATCCGATATCATTGAAGTGATATCTTTAGATGGTATAAGTATGAAGTTTTTATCTGAAGGGCAATTGAATTCTGACCAATATTTTTTATTTACAGTTACTTTCTCAAAAATTTTTGATTGTTTTTGAGTTTTTCAAGTTTTCAGGGGTAATTTTTGATGCGCACTGTGTGGAGAAGTAATGGATGGATTTTTTTCTGTTTGTTTCTATACATTTCTATTTTCTTTAGGAATAAATGTTGGGAAGCGTATTCGTGAATTTTTGTTACTGTTTTTCAATTCTTCACATTATCCCTTTTTTTCATTTATTTACCAATATTTTGTATATAAAATGAAAAAAAAAGATAGAAAAAATTCAAAATTTGGCTTCCCTAGAATTGAAGATACAACATTTCCCTACACTTTGAAATTTTAATGGTGAAAATAAGTCTTTACACTTTAGAAAATGAAAAAAAATGTGAAAAAAAGAAGGGGGAGAAAACAGTTTGAAAGTTTGGTTATTCCTGCGATAACCACGCTACAGTTTTCGTACGATTGTAGCAGCTCTGGTACATGTTTCGCTATTCTGTTTTCAGATTATTACAGAGAAAATGTTCCGAGAAGAATTCTAGCTAAAAAATGTAAATTGAAAATTTGGCGATTTTTGAGTCAGTTGTTGCCTTAATTCGTTTTTATGCTATATCAAAGTTTGTGGAAACCGGAATGTGGTTCTAAGAAAACTATGTCTCAGAAAAATTTGGTCTCAGTCTATAATGATTTTATTAAAGAACAATAAAAGAAAAAGATGAATTTATGGATACTAAAAATGTGTAGTGTAATTATTAAATCATTAACCATTGCAAAATGATACATAACATTAGTAATCTTGACATGATTAGTATTCATTTATGATGAGATTTGAGAGGAAAATTCAGTCTTGGAATATTCAGGCTGAGGTATAAATAAAACTTATGGATTAGATATATCGGGGGAGTCTGCCGCTCCCCAAACTCCCCTACCAAGACATTTAACAATCATTATGTGTGCAGTACATCAAACTACATTACATCCACTTATAATTCTGAAACCGAAATTTCTGGCCATCACGGAAAGTACTATGTATCACCCCGCTCTATGCTAATGTAAAAATGATGGTAAATACATGCAAATTTAGGTTGTGAAAATAAAAATTATATGAGCAAAAGATACATGAAGTTGTTAAGTTTATGCGGCAAATTAGTCTCCTGAATTATACGGCGACAATTTTCTAATTAATTCCTATGTTCACATGCAATTATTGGAAAGTATTTTGAGATTTGTGACCATTTTAGAGAAAAATTTGAAAATCTTTGGAGAGAAATTGTCCCAAAAAACAAATGTCTGGAGACAAATTGTGCATGCTTTGCAGACTGGTGACATTCTCCAGATAATTAATTTTTGGGGCAATTTCTCTCCAAAAATGTTCAAGTTTCTCTCCAAAATGACCACAAAAATCTCAAAATACTCCAATAACTTCAGTCAAAAGAATATTGAACATTTTTCCAAGTCTCTCTGCGATAAATCTGAGCCCAATTTTAAAAATTAAAGATCTCTGGCAGCTATGCGAGAGATCTCGAATTATTTCCTGTTACCAGCTGCAGGAGAATTTTTAATTAATTCCCGCTCCATAGAATTACTGGAATGGACCACAAATTAACAGAACGGGACATGATTTGATTTACCAGAACGGAGTTGTTTTATTGAGAAATAACCCATGATATGTCATTTAAGTATACATGTGGTTGATTTATGCTAAAATTGATAATTTTTTTCCATTTCATACTCATTTCTACTTAAATATTCACTACAAAACATCTGAAACATAAACAGAAAATTGATATGACATGATGACTTAGTCCATGATTCCATATTATAATTTTTTTATTTGATTTTGTGTGCCTATTTCTATTTGTGTTGATGTTTCTATTCATAAACATTATAAATTTTATGCAAATGACCTTACATGAATTTTCCTAATTTTTAAGTGGTTATTCATAAATGCTACCTGTCGGTTGTCGCATATTCAATATTGGAGCTATGATGTCCGTTGCCACTAGCCCTAACAAAGGAAATAAATAGTAAAGTATACTAAGAACAATATTGGAACATTCGAAAATACAACTAAAACGTGACGGCGATTAAACGAATGAAGTTACACATGGGGTTACCATTTTTCTTTTAAATTAGACCTGTGCTATTTTTTAGTTGAATGTGCAATTTCATGGAAATTAACTTAAATAAAACTGTGTTTTTATGACATTTTACACTCTATTCACTAATAATATTCTACTTGATAGCCTTCAAATTCTTCAGAAGAGTGAAGGTGACTGAAGTATTTAGGACAATTTTGCATTTATCTGATTAAAGAAGAATTTTTATTGATAATTTCTTACATCAAAATGTGCTTAAAATAACCTTTTACATTAGACTATCAGGTTTATACGTTAGATAAGGGTCATTGAAGTGTTCCATTGCAGGTACAACCATACAGGTTAAGTGCCAAACTGCCAACTTAAATTTTTCAACTTTAAGTTTATCAATAAGCCAACTTTTAAGGTGGATTTATGGTGGATTTTTTTCAGCTTTTTGAAAAAGTCAGTGAGATTTTATGCACCAAATACAGACTGGAATTCAAAATCTCCCGCAGATAAATTAATGGGAACATAGGAATTAACTCAAGATCTCCCGCAGAGATTTCCAATTTCTAAAATTCAATCAAAAACTCCCGCTGAGTCCAGTCTGCATTTTGGGACAATTTGTCTTCAAAGATTTTCCAATTTCTCTCCAAAATGGCCAAAAATCTCAAAATTCTATCCACTAATTACATGTAAACATAGGAATTAATTAGGAAATTGTCGCCGGATAATTCAGGAGACTAATTTCAAAGCCTCAACAATCGCCGGATAAACTTCACAACTTCATGCATGTTTTACAGACTGGCAGAGTCTTGGAAAAATGTTCCATATTCTGCAGACTGGTTGGTCTCAAATTAATATCTCTGCAGGAGAAGAGACACATTCTGGAGACTGGAATCAGATTAGTTTTTTTTCCACCCTGGCTTATCCTTATCAGTGGAATTTTTCTCCTTTTTATGGTGGATTTTTTCAGCTTTTTCAAAAAGTCAGTGGGATTTTGCCAGTCTGCAGAATATGGGACATTTTTAACATTTTCTGTGCGAACAATCCTTTATTTCCTCCTATATTTAGATGTATTTTACTGAAAACAAAAGCTAAAATAGTCAATAGTAGATTTCTAGGAGAACAGTTTACCAGTTCCTGCAGTCTGGGGATTTTGTGCACCAAATACAGACTGGCCAATAATTACATGTAAACACCAGAGTGGAATAATATCTTATTTCAGATTGACTAGTAACTCTGTTAGGAATTTAGAATGAACAAAAATTACTCATTTTAACCCTAAAAAGTGCAGAAATCAGTAAATTATTTTATAAATTTCAACTCCGCAGTGAAAACTAATGTAAAATAAGTCATTTATGCTTCACAATTGGGCTTGTTGCCAGTCTGCAGAATGTGTCTCTTCTCCCGCAGAGATTTTAATTTGAGAGAGAGTTATTCTCTGACTCTCAGCAGCAGATTCAGAATCTCCCGCAGCAAAATTAATGGTAACACAGGAATTAATTCAAAATCTCCCACAGCTAAATTAATGGTAACATAGAAATTAATTCAAGATCTCCCGCAGAGAGTCTTGGAAAAATGTTCCATATTCCGCAGACTGGGCTTGTTGTGATGATAAACATCACTAATGGGAATACATGAAGTTAGCCTTATTAGTTAGGAGTAACTCTGTTAGAATTTATGTTTTCCAGTCTGGTGTAAACATAGTAATATAATAATTTAATAAATATATATATTAGAAAATTGTTGCCAGATAATTCGGGAGACTAATTTCAAGAATCAAGGCATCAAAGCTCAATAGTCGCCAGCTGCCAGTCTGTATTTGGCTATTTGCCAGTTTGCAGAAACTGGTGAATTGTTCGTAATCGTAGAGATCTCTTATTCTGTTCATAGCAAAATTAATGTAAATATAGAGATTAATTCAGAATTGTTTGTAGCAAAATTAATGTAAATAAAGGAATTATAATTCAAAATTGTTCAGAGAGATTCAGAGAATATCCCAAATATCTTCCATATTCTGCACCAGTTTGTATTTGGTGCACAGTGCACTGAACTCCTCTGACTTTTTCAAAAATCTGAGTAATAGCTGCCAACATTTTTCATCAATTTGTCTAGTCCTCCAACATTTTTCCAGTTTCTCCTGAGCTCCTCCAAAAATTAATGGTAATATAGGAATTAATAGCTAAATAACCTCCGACATTGCAGGAATTTTTTTATTAGAGAAATTGAATATCTCCCGAGATATCATTGCCAGTCTGCAGAATATGTGAGATATTTGGGATATTCTCTCCGAACAATCTTGAATTAATTCCTATATTTACATTAATTTTGCTACGAGCACTTCTGAATTAATCCCGATATTTACATTGATTTTGCTACAAACAGAATAAGAGATCTCTACGAACACTTTACCAGTTTCTGCAGACTGGTATCATTGGAATTTACCTCCAAATACAATCTGGATTCTGCAGACTGGTGTATTTGGTGCACAAAATTCCACTGACTTTTTGAAAAAGCTGAAAAATACACCATAAATTTCCCAGTCTGCAGAATATGGGAGATATTTGGAAGATTATCTACGAACAATTTTGAATTAATTCCTATATTTACATTAATTTTGCTACAAACACTTTTGAATTAATCCCTATATTTACGTTAACTTTACTGAGAACAGAATAAGGGATCTCTACGAACACTTTACCAATTTCTGCAGACTGGTAAATTTCCAGAAATTTGGCTGATCCACCAACATTTTACCCATTTTTCCACCGAAAATTAATGGTAACATAGGAATAATTAACTAAAAATCCACCGACTTTGCCAGAATATTATTATCAGTGGGGGGAAAATTCCACCGACATGTCGGTGGAATTTACCACGAAATAGCTACAGACTGGAGCCCGGCTAAACTTCACAATTTAATATTACCTAGCATCTCTTGCAGACTGGATTTTTCTCCTATATTAACATGAATTTTACTGAGAATAGAAGCCAAAAAATATAGGATCTCTTGGATAACACTTTTCCAGTTTGAGTAGTGTCACTAGTTTCTGCAGTCTGTTGATGAAGAGATAACTTTATATCTAAGTTCTGTATTTCATGAAGTTATCAGACGTTCAGACCTGGCATAGACAGTCACAATTTACTTTCTACCCCTTTTCTTTCTTTATCGAAGGGTGGAGTCCAGTTAAAGGTCAGTAATCTATCGAGAGATGAACCGTTTGACCTGGAAACCTTTAAACAAAAATACTTTCTCCTCCCACCACTCCAAATTTCTGCCACACAAACGGAAGGAGTAATCTTTACTGAAACTCGGAACAGACAGTGCCAATGACTTGAATATTATTAGCTATGTCTTTCACTCACGGTACAGGAACATAATCGGGTATAGTACCTAGCAGACGACACAAAAATATGACGTCACCACAACAACACATTCCTTGTTTGTGACCGAGCGTCTCATAATTCCTCGTATTTGCATGTTAATATCGAGAAGTTTGAAGTCATTTTATAAGGGTTTCGTACAAAAGAAAAGCGAAAATGGCGATTGAACCTCAAAGTTGAATATATAGATATAATTCAGGTGTGTTTTTATTGTTAATTTCTTTAACTTATCTATAAAAAATAGGGTCTTGAAAATATGCTACCCAGGAGCGTAAAGTAGTGCTAGTTAGTAACTGCTAAATTGTAGTTCCTATGAATAACAAATAAGGAAAAAAATAATGGAATACAATTTAACCAATGCCTAGTTAGTAATTGATAAGAAAACAATTAAATTTAGAAGTGCTAAGTTTAAGTAGGTTTTCCCATGTTTCAAAGTGTGGTCAGAGTCGCCATTTCCAGTCATCCGGTGGTCACGTCAAACTAAAGATTCTATCAGCTGATTACCATACCCTATGATACTGTATCCTGCTTTCACTAATGATAAGTTATTAGTTAGTGTTGAAAATAAATAACACCTACTTAATATCTATCTCTAGAAGATTCTTAAAATACAATTTTGAAAAAGGAGGGACACTAAAATTATCATTATCATACAAAGTATCTGTAGCAATATCTATAGTTTCATTTAAGGGAGTATTAATTCATGAAAAGGGACTTAATATCAAAGCTTGCTATTACATAATTATCACAATTTTGAGTATTAAACGTTAAACTTTGCCAACGTTATTAGTTATTGTACAGTTCCACATTTTCAATGATACGTTGAATTTTTTTAAAACTGGTTATTGTAATTAGTATCCATGATACGTTCAATCTGATAAAAATGTTTTTCTTTCTGAAAATCATTCTTTTATACCCAGCAAACATGAATGTATCGATTCGATATCTAAACGACTTTATGTAACCGCTTCTTCGACATCGAACACCAGTAATTAACAAATTAGACATGGTGACATCTAGTAGACATTAATCCGCTATCCGCTTGCACCGCTAAACGGGAACGGCATCATATCAAGTATATTTGGCATCGAAGCGATACCGTTATAACAGCGTTGAATAGGAAGATAAATTACGACGTCCAACATACATAGGGAATCTGCATCGAACAAATGCCTACCCAGTGTAAACATTACAATGTTGGGCCAACGTTGGCCCAATTCTGAACAAAGCTCTGGGCCAACGTTGTCATGCCGGTTTCGGTGTATTGGGCCAGCAAAGGCCTGACGTTGGCTCACCTCACGGATGTCCACCGGCCCTGAACAGTATATAACCGCGTATTAACGGCTTAATGGTACCGGCAATACTTGACGTTACCGATGTCGTGCATGTCTACGGCCAGTACTATTTTCAGATAAGAGGTTTATTAATTAGATTAAGCTATACAGAACGCACGAAGACAACAGTTCCCTGATAACATTGCACTATCGGGTCAACGTCGGTAAACGTTGGCAAAGTAAAGGCACGATCGGGCATTGGTACGCCTGTGTTACTACAAACTGGGCCAATGCAATGAAAACGACACCGGGCCAACGGTTAACAAACAACACTGGCCCAATGGAGGAAAACATTGGTTAATCAATCCAGTGATTTTTTGATGTACCAGTATATTTATCATACAACTTTACTGGTTCTATTTGGCAATTATCGCCAGACAATCAGAGAAGTTAGATGTAAACGATCTCTCCCAACTTTAATCACACCAAATAGCCAATTCAATATCCTTATATAATTATTTTTTTCCACTCAATTTGTCAATAGAAAATGGCGGAGAATTGTCCTAGCAAGTTGTCAGCGCAGAAAATTGTTTGACAGCGAGTTTTCCTGTTATCAGACATAGCATGGTTAAATTAGTTGAAAAAATAGCAAGTGAACATATTTTATCTATTTCAGTGCTGTAGTGAACCTAGCTAGACTATTCTTGTTCAGGCATCAGCAGTCATTTGAAAATATATTTCCTTACAGCACTTTTCGACACGACCCAGTGAAAATATCCTTCCTAGCCATTACACGGTACACTAGATTGATACTTTCTACCCATTACACGATACACTTAAAATAGTCACCTCATCACTAGTCATTATCTGGGTCAAGAGTTCATACCAACCGATCAGACCCACTTGAACAAATTATGACGGAATGAATAGATGATGAACCGATTAGTTACATAGATAAAAGACAACGCTAATTAAGGGCAATGTCACACGAGCGTTTTTGCACAGGGTTTTCGAGTCTGACGGAAATATTGTTAAGCCCATCTCTTATGCATCCATGTTACGCGACGATTTTGGAGCGTTGAGAACGCTTCAAAAACGCTCGTGTGACAGGGTCCTAACGGTGCACTTAAGCTTCAACTGAGTTATTCTTCCCTTTCTGTTGTTTTAGTAAATATCAAAAATGTGGTATCATAGAAAATTTATATAATTAAATATAATAAATTAGAAATTAAACAGAATTACTTGCATTGACTTATTTAATAGCATAACATAGGTGTTATTTAACATTAAAATATAACATTCAATCGCTCACCTCAAGGTTTAAGTACTACCCAGGCAACAAAATGACCTTCCCGGGATATCCCCGCGATGTTCCCTTCCGATGTCCCCGTGATGTTCCCAGGGGATATCGCGAGAATGTCCGTTTTTGTACTTTTTTGGGGATATCCCCAGGGAATGTTCCGGGAACATCGTTAGGGGATGTTTATTCCCTACCGATATTCCGGGAACATTCCCAGGGGATGTTCCCAAAAAAGTACAAAAACGGACATTTTCGCGATATCCCCTGGTGACATTTTGCGAACATCGGTAGGGAATATCGCGGGGATATTGCGGGAATGTTATTTTACAATTGCTCATAATAAAAATATATGCTAGTATAACTTCATTATTGCTAATGATTAGGAGTACATACGTGCTGGTACTTATTGCATCTCTTGTATCGGAGTGTATCTTTTCTGTAGCTATTGGAGTTTTGATGAGTAGATATGGTTTGCGCATTGGGAAATAGAAGACTGAAGATTTATAGGAAGGATAAACAAAAGAATGCTGGTGACAGTCGGAATTTTTTAACACAACTGTCACTAACATTCAATTTAGCATATCCTTCACTGTGTATTCATCGCAGTTAACTCCATCATCCATTTAAAGTATACGACCAGCAAGCAGATAACCACATCTTATTCTTTTACAGCTTCATTTCAAAATATTTATAACACTAATCAGATGGAATATTCAGCAATACTATCATACATAGAAACGTTTTTTACCATTCTATAAGTAAGTACATACTACCTATCTAATACTCAGTAGCTAATAGTTCTTTTTAGGTAGGTTCTAGGTAGGTAGATATCTGTTGGGTAATGAGGTAAGCACAGAACTACTACCTATGGTTACCTACCAAGTCTCGCTATAGAAGAACTATCAATTATTCCTATTTATGTAAATAATATTAAGTCATATTACCTAGGTAAAATTTTCATGTTTTAGGGGAACGTCACAGTTCTCGGACACTCATAGTACCCGGACAGTGACCGTTAAAATAAGCCATGTGACCGAATTTTCTGAAAAATTCCCAAACACCCACTTCCCGAGTACTGCGAGAGTACCTAAATCATTTTCCCGAGTAGCTACTGTGATTTTCTCCACCTCTAAATGATATATGATATTTCTATTTATACGATTTGTTTAATCTGAAGAAATAAATAATTGTGTAACAAGTGCACTGGCAATTATATAGAAGACTACTTACTAACCTAGGAACTCGGCCTCGACCGAATGTTTTGAGAATTTGATAGCAAGATTGTAGGTACACACAATAGGTAGCTAGTTCATTGCATACGTATAGGGTAAATTGCGAATTATCGGTCAGTTTCACATCTTCGGTCATATAAGAAAAAGTATATTGTACTTAGGTAAATTGTTATATTTTATTTTAATTGGTATCCACGATACCTGTAGGTAGCTACCTATCATGGATACCAATTGAAATAAAAATTAAATAACAATTATAATATCGTTTTTCTTATATGTATGACCGAAGATGTGAAACTGACCGATAATTCGTAATTTACCCTACTAAATTTACCCTATTTACCCTACTAAATATAGTTATGTATTGTAAGATACTTAGAACCTAGGAAACTAGCTATTACACTTATTATAATTAACTTGGTACTAGGTACCTACCAATTGATAGACTAAGTACTGTACTTCAGTAAATAACTAACCAGTTAGGTACTGCAGAAAAGTAAATACGTAACTAAATACCTGCCTAGGTACCTACCTATTTACTACCTACTTGCTACAGTGAAGTTAATAACTAAGTAGGTAGGTAGGTAGCTAACTAAAGCTGAAAAGTAAATAAATAACTACCTAACGATGAGAAGTACGGTAAATAAATAAGTTGGTGCTAAACCGCTACAGAGAAGTAAATTAACAACTAGGTATGCTGCAAAAGAGTAAATAGCTAACTAACTAGGTACCTATATCTATAATCTACCTAGGTATCAAGGTAGATTATACCTACCTAGGTAAATTACGAACTATATACCCAGATTCTGAGAAATACCAATCACTTTTCTGTCAGTTACCTATGTATAAATAAATTAAAATGTTTCTAATTACAAAAGTTTGCGGATAATAAACACGATGAATTTATCTGAGAGAAAATATAAGACACTTGCACTCGCTCACAAATTTTTAAAACTGGAGCCTTTTCGTCACAGTGACGTCTTGTGACGTCACTCACGCGTCATGTATTATTGCGCAGTTGAAGAATTTAATTCATCGTAAATGCTATTTGAATAAAATTTATTCAAAATAAATATAATACAATTTAGTATAATCTTATGTTTCTTAAACCACATACTGAAATTTAAGAGTTAATATCTCATTATTACCAAGTTTACGAACGCTCATCTACGCAGTTGAAACTAGACCTACATATTAGCGGGAAAGATAATTTAGGCAACATAATGTACTACTCAAGTGGCTAAAAAAGCCGTTTCAATATTTAATTGCAAAAACTGATGCATAATTTTCTGTAAGAATATTGTAAATTACAAACAACTTAAAAAATTCTTTATATTGGGCTGATTAACTAAATACTGGCACGGATTAGTAACCATTCTGAACCACAGGGGGCGCGCATGAGGTATTTTAGGGAGATTTTTTCGAGTGAAATGTCTTATCATCATAATTAACGGTAAAGAGACAATAATGTAAGCATCTCATAAATTTTATATCTGTATCAGAAGATTACTTTCTATATTAAACGGTATAGAATATGTAGGTATATTTAGATTTAAATAAAAGAATTTACTGAATATATTCTCCATATGATAGGTATGATCACAGTATATGTAGAATATGTAGACATTCTGAATATAGGTAGGTACATGAAAGTAGATTCTGAATACTGTAAATGTTAACAAATTACAAAATATGTTTTAACAATGATCAATATATAGGATTTTTTCTTTAATTAAATGTTTATATAATATTATAGATACCTATATTGACCTAAAAGTGATTTTGAAACGATTATTTTGCATAGTAAATTAACTGTAAATATGAGGCTGGTGTAAAAAAATGTAGGAATAATTTTTTCTATATATATTTATTTTTCACATAATTTTTCTTACATACATTTTTTTCATATATTCTTTTACATACATTTTTTACATAGGTACATATTTTTTTTAATATTTTTTTTTAATAATTTTCATTTGACATAAAAAAAATACATTTAGTTTATACATATATATTTTTAAACATATTTATACATATATATTTTTAAACATATTTTTGTATATATATTTTATTTATTATATTTTTTAATATATGTTTTTTAACATATATTTTATTTCTTTTATTTATTATTGATACCCCATTAATTTTAATGGTCTTGTCGGAATAAATGGTGTAATATATTTTAAATATTATTTTATTTCTTATTTATTTGTCAATTATTTCCAACATATTTTCAATGAAAATGATATTAGTAATACATGTCGCCGGAATATCCCGAAAATGTCGGATGGGGATGATATTCGTTACGAATATCGCGGGGATATCCCGAAAATGTCGGAAGGGAATCATATTGGTAATGCATGTCGCGGGAACATTCCATGGACATCGGGCCGCGATATTGCGACACTGAGGGGAGGTTGCGATATCGAGGGGATATTCCGGGAATATCGCAATGTTACCTGGGTAGTTCATCTGCTTACCAAAAAGTTTGTAATCTCCTATTGAGTAGAAGAATCAGGATAATTTATGTATACGTACATGATGATTTAATTGTGTACTCACTAACCATGGATGAACACATTCTATATTGGAAGAGGTATTAAAAACGATTGGTGAATCTGGATTCAAATTAGTTCTAGCCAGTGTCAATTTGTAAAACCTATTGTCCGTTACCTAGGTCATATGATTAGTGAAAAGAGTATCCATCTCGCTCCTACGAAAACAATGCAATATCAAACATGTCTGTACTGGTTCTAAGAATTTTGCCCCGCGGAATTTTGCCCAGCAGAATTTTGCCAGATTGGAATCTTGTAAGGCGGATTTTTGCCTGGCGGAATTTTCCTCGTGGATTAGGTATTTGTAGTTTTAAATTGGAAAATTGTAAATTAAAAGTTTAAGATGTAAGATGAAATTTTCATAAATATAAATCATGTAATGTAACTTTAACATATTGTACTTTAACAAGTTTTATTTAACCAATGTTAAATTGCCTCGAAATTGAAAATAAAGTGAATTTGAATTTACTTATAATCATAACCGAACCTGTTTTAATTCAACTGCTATACATATATTCTGACAGTCTAGTACAATTCACAAATTGAGGTTAACCTAACTAACAATAATTCAACATTTTCGATAATTTAAGAAACAAACTATATAATCGTTGCAATTTTACAGTTATTTTAAATGGCATTCATGATAATTGCAGGTAGGTAACGATAGAAGGTAAGATCGTAAGAGACTATAGGTGGTTCTACAAATTTCTGTTTATTATGCGACTTGAAATAGAAGGATGAAGATTAGGGTGGGCCAAAAAAATAGAGGGTTTGGGCAAACTTCAGAATCTTCATATAGAATAGTTATAATAAGTTGATACGTTATGAAAGAACAATGCATTCCAATTTCCATGCCATTTCTGGATATTTTTAAGTTGCCCCAAAACATTTGAAATTTTGTACAAAACGATTTTTTCCCATTAATTTTGAAATATCCGATTTTGTTTTTTTCCGAGTAATAGGTAAAATAAGTTGGCACGTTATGAAAAAACACAACTTTCAAAATTGCAGATTAATATTTGATACTTTTAAGTTGCCCCGAGCACTTTTTTGATAAAATATATTATTATTACATTATTTCTCTTAAAATTTGGCTTTTAAAGCAATCATGTTGTTATTGTATTCACTAAGGTAGAAGTAATTTTATTCTCAAAATGACTTTGTGAATTGTATTGATTTCATTTTATAAAAGCATTTATCAATATTTTCGTAATGGAAAAATTTCGAATTTACTCGGATTTCAGATATTGGATAATAACCCATGCAATTCGCTTTGTCAACTTTTTTGAGTCACCAAGTGTCCCAAATATTTAAATGTTGGTTTATAAATCAATAATTAATGTTTTTGTTCAATTTCTTTCATATGAATTTCCTTATTATGTTCTTCATTGACCAACAGACCTCCATATAAGTGTGGAGCACTACACTGAATACAGTCTCCAACGGTGCCTAAATTCGAACAATTTGGAGTGGTCGGGGCAACTGTAAACATTGTCGTACCTGTCTGATTTCCCGGAACAAACACCAAAATAAGCTCTTCTCAAGCTATCTTCCTATTCTAAATTATAATAAATCAGAGTTTGTGAGTTTTTTGCCAAAATGTAGTAAAAATTACCAAAAATGTTACTTTTCTGATATTTGAATCGCTTAGGGGCAACTGTTAATCAAGTCAGAATTCACTCAAATTTCAGTACACGTACCCTTACTTGTCATATCAACTTTATATCACTATTCCATAAGTAATACCCAATACGATATTTTTTGGCACTTCAATTATAATCTGTTGATTCCTGAAGTTTTCTCAATTAGGCCAGTTATTGTCATGTCACTTTCACAATGGTGTCGATAATATAAAGTTTACGTGGAAAAGATATCATTAGTAAAAAAAATATCAAATACTAAATGTAAGATTGTAAACTATGAAATCATTAAATATACATAATTCGATACGAAGTATCGTACAGGTGAAAAAAGCCGTAAATGAAATGCAAACGACAGGTAAGAATAGTAAGTTATAGTATTTTAAAAATTGCAAACCATATAGCATTATCTTAAACTAAAGAACTGCCAAAATATATTAAAAATAAATTTATAAGATGTTCTGTAATGACTATAAGTAAATTTAAATTCATTTTATTTTCAATTTCGTGACTATTTAACATTAGTTAAAAAAAACTTGTTATAGTACAATTTGTTAAAGTTACATTACAATGATTTATATTTATGGAAATTGCATCTCACTTTTTAAACTTTTAATTTACAATTTACCAATTTAAAACTAGAAATATATAATCTACAGGGGAAATTCCATCGGGCAAAAATCTGCCTGGCAAAATTCCTGTCACCGTAAAACATGCCCGTAGATTTCTTGGTTGTTGCCCCTACTGTCGTAAATATATTAAATACTTCGCCAAAATTTCTAGTCCTCTTACTAATAGCATGAAAAATAATCAAAGAATTAGATAGAATGATGAACAACAATAATCAAAATCTAAATTAACGTCTTCTTCTATTTTATCATTTTCTGACTATATACATAGTTTCCAGCTTCACTGTGATGCCAGTATGGGCAGTATGGTTGACAAACGTTTCGTCGAAAAATGTAACTCGACTAAAAATTATTAAATTACTTTAAAATAATTAGTTATATTTGAGTAGTTAGAAAAAGTAGAAAAAGGATTGAAATTTATTTAATAGTTTTCCTCCTTTTTATCATTGCTTCTGTAGTTTGATTGTTTGATACAGTATTGTCATAATAAAGTAAATGTTTTGTAACATTAGAGTGTGTTAAAGGTCCTCTCCAAGCAAATTTTTTTATTGCTTAAATCAACGAGGCTAATGTCTCTCATCATTTTACTGCAAACCCCATCAAATTTGATAGCATATTTTTAATTTTATATATGCATTTAAAGATTTTTATAATCCAAACTCTACAAAACCTACTTTATTTCCGACTTTCTATATTTTGGTATGAAGAAGAAGAATGTACACCATTTGTTATGATTGTCAACTAGGTATTTGGTTTAATAAATCTATTTATTATTCTTTTAAAGGTTTAAAATTGGATAAACTTATTATAGAAACGTTTATATACTTTTATAAACACTTAATATCTTAAAAGAAGGCCAAAAAAGCATTGTTTGTATTAAAATCTAAATTTGAAATCATAACAAAGAGTGTACAATCTTCTTTCTCAGCGTCAGGTTGGAGATTCGGTCGATTGTTGCTCACAGCTAGAGTATCAAAAAACTTTAAAAGTAAATAATAAAATATATACTGAACCGAATTGTATGCGGTTTGCGGAATAATGATCGTAGACCTTAGTTCTATAATATTATGTAATAAACTCATTTTTTCCCCGGAGCCTGGAGAGGACCTTTAATATCCTTATTACGAAATTTTTTCGACGAAACATCTTGTGGACGAAACGTCTTGTTGATGAAACGTTTTTCAAAGAAACGTCTGCACACCGTCAGTAAAGGTGCAGTTTTATCTCAAAAAATTGACGAAAGTTATAACCAGTTTGTCATTAAAGTTGAAAATAAAAATGACCGAATTGAACTATCATATGTGGCGTAACTGAATCAGAAGCTTTAGCAATTCTTGAATCGGTAAAATTCTTTAGAAATCGTTTTTATTAATACGATAAAAAACGATGTAGCAATATATATAAAATTTGCAAGTAGTGTGGATCAATTAAAAATGAAGCAATTTTTGTTATATTTATTTTCTCACATGAAAGGTAACTCGAAACTTTCCTTAATAGGTCTCTCCTTAGAATGGAGATGGAAAATATCTTCTTATTTTCATATCTTTCAGCATTAACGATAATCAGAATTTCTCTACAAACACTTTACCAGTTGCTCTCCTTAGGAATAACATAAAATGTTTTGTCGATGGAATGCAGTTACATGATTTAATTGGAAATATGATGTTTGTTTATTGATTTACTTGTTTTTTCTTGAATTATCAAGTGTAATTTAATGGATGATCCGGGGTATATAAAGGTAAATAACAAAAAAAAAGTCCAACAATGTTGATTTCCAACTGTGCAATAAAAACAAATCGTAAAATAAATCATATTTGATATATACTAAATCTAAAATAAATGTAAATTAAATGATGAAATGTCATAAATCTTCACTTAAAAAAAGTGACTGTCAAACTGTTATCAAATGTACAAACAAAACGTCATAAGTTTACAAAAATAATAACTTTACAACGAAATTCGTAATTTTGTGTAATTCATGAGAAATGAGAAATAACGAAACTGTTGTCAAGATAATATTCAAAAGAAACTGGTCTGGTAAGAGGACGAGAATTTTATGGGAGTTGTCAGACATCCAAATGTGATATTGGCACAAGAAAAGTTCTAGAGAGAAACTCCCAACCCAACTAAAAAACTTGGAATGATAATTGGAGAAACTATTATCAGCATTCCTCAAACAGATGTACGAGATGATCTGCAATGTGAAACACACAGTTATATGCTGAATCTTTTGTCTTAGCCATGTTTATGTGTATGTCAGTTAAATATGTTTGAAAAACACTTGGTTGTAGTTGGTAAACTAATCATTTCAAAATTAACAAAAAATTCCACACTCACCGGTATCCAACTAATATATGGGTGAATTTTATTACACTCTTCTTTGTTAGAACAGAAACTTGAGAAAATGACGTACGTGCTCAAACCTAGGATCGACAATAACATTTTTGTTACTTTCCATATTACATTGTCAGTTGTGGTGACCCAACAATCTTTAGTACACTGGACGTATAACCCGAATAAAACTCCAGTGAATGCACTGTGAAAAATAAAAAGCTATATTAATACATGTTTGTATTAGTTTTCTTTGATGCTGTGAAAAATATTACCTCATTCTGTCGAGTCTACTTCTAAACAGCCATTCATTCGAGAAAATAATGAAACTTCCATTAAAGATTCCCTGAAAAAAATTAAATTCTTTGAAAAAAGTACTATTTCATGTTTTCAACAGGTTTAACAATAGACCTACTTACGCAGATAAAAATTTCGTTGACGATAATCATTGATATCACAGGAATTATCAAACTTTTTCTTGTGAGGATTTGATGTCCAATTTTTTTACAAAGTTTTAATGTAATGCTTAGTAATAAATAAACCACTGTGAACCAGAATGAAATGAGAGGGACAAAGTAGTAATTCAAGTAAGGTTGTGACATCACGACACACAACAGCACTGTTAGGAAATTCAATCTGAACATCACCTGAAAAAAAAGTTGTTTAATATATGTGGTCCAAGTACCATAATAGCTCACGAATTAAATTCAAATGTATCCTTTAAATTCAAGATGCTTACACTAAAGTATCTTTTAAGATCCATAGATTTGCCCGATGAAGCGTAGCAATAATGTCCATATCCAGTTAGAAAAATGAACGCTGCAACTAAAACTCTTATGTGCATATACACCATTAGATTCTTGGATAAACCAGAGTAATGGTAAATCAGAATCATCATCTGCATCCAACCTGATAAAATAGTAAGGATTAATGTTTCATTCTGGAATACAGACATTCAAATATAACTTCCGAAGGTTTCTCCCACAGGTTAGTTAAATTGACTTGCAAAAGCTGATGATTTCTTTAACTACCAAAAAAGTCTTAGTTACCTTCATAACATTGATCAAACCTATATAAAATAATAAATAATCGATGTAGTACTATTTATTTGAAGGTTAATTCAAACTAGTCAGATTGAAATTAGAGTTAAGATGGAAAAGATCTTAACATTTGTCATATCTTCCAACATTAACGATAATCAGAATATCTCTACAAACACTTTACCAGTTTCTGCAATCTGGTTATTTTCTGATCATTCTCACCTTTCCATTCACTCGTGACATCTCTGCTCAAAACCTCATGTTTGGAATTAGAAGCTTTGATGGTAATTAATCCAAGTGAAATAGTTACTACCAAGAGCATTGGGGAGATATTTGATTTTGGTGTTTCGTCGAAGAAATTCCCTCTGAAGTAAAAGAATTATGAGCATGCGTCGCATTTTGTAATGAGCTTATTAATGTCAATGAATACCAAATTTATTTTATTGGAATTGTTACTAGAATCATAATTTTTCTTTATTTATCATTTAGTTTCAAAGTTTATCAATTTGATCATTTTTTAGCTTAATAAACATATTTCTATTAAAATCCAGTAAATGAAATGACTGGAGGTATACTATGTTAATGGGTAAAAAAATGTTAGAATTTAGAACAAATATTGTCCAAAGTCTTACAGAGTCATATTATTGACATACCTGCATTTCAATATCACTCATAATATTGCAGGATACTTTGAAATATTAATTTTCATTCTGACTCATTGTTCAAATTCTCACCTTCCACAAAGAATGAAGAAGTTGATCAAGCAAATCATTTTTAGGATATTCCAGAGACAGTCCGAAAGAGATATGCTAAGCTCCTTATCATCGGAATCTACAGATTTAGGTTCCGACTTCAAGAACCGCAAGAAAATGTAACAGAGGATGGAAAAAAGGCTGTGAAGAATAAAGACATATAAACTTTTTTCACTCCCGTTGGGTTGCACAACATTGTTATAAAATACTGAAATATATTTCTTTATAAATAAAATGGCTTGAGATGGGAATGATTATAACCAGAATCATCTGAAATTAAACACATTCAAATACTTTCAATATTGAGACTTAAAGGTCCTCTCCACTCTAAATTTAAAAAATTCTGGAATTGCTTTAAATATGTAGCGCTAAGGTTATATAACATATAACAGAAAGCAGAATTTAAATCGATCAAGTATTCTGTTCACAATTAATTTTATTAGAAATATTCACATTTCGCTTTTTTTCATTCTGAGATTCATTAGAAGAAAAGGCCCCATAATTGAATATGTATGTTTGTTCGTATATACATAGTACATACCTATCCAAATACAGTGTTTTAAAATGAACAGTTCTCTAGATAGGAAAATGTTATGATATATGAAAACTATTATTAAGAAATACTTAATTAGGTACTTGGATTCGTTATATGGATCCATTATCTTGAAATCAGCTTTTTTATTGTTTTGAATATGTCGGATCTAGTAGCCTATCGCACAAGGGGCGGTTTCTTTGCTTGAAATTCAGAGATGTAGTAGAGAGAACGGAAAAAATCTTAAGTTAGATATTATAATGAAACTATAGAACCAAATTTGAAATGGTTTGCAGTTTTATAATCAATCTAATGAATAGATAAATAAAAAATAGAGTGGGGGGGACCTTTAAGTTTAAGATTCTTGTTAACCAAGAATCTTTTGAATTACCTTATCAGGAAGATATCCACTTGAATGACTAAATTTGCTGATGGAGATTCCAATGAAGAATCTTTAAGTTTCATGGACCAAGAATGTCGAACGTTATTGCAACAATAATTTTCACCCCATTTCATTATTGGATTACAATAAAAGTTAAACAAGCTCTGAAAAAAATAATTTGATAAATCAGTCTGCTAAAATATTATATGAAATAATATATTTAAATTTATAATGATATACCAAAAGTAACATAAACTTAAGTAAATTTTGAGTAAGGAATTTTATTCTTTCCGAAACATATGTTTTCATACAAATTTATTTACTTATTTCATAATAATTAATGTCGAATTAATGGATTAAATATTGTACTATGTACGCTAGTTGTGATGTAAGGTTACAACCACAGTATTGTCGCAGAAAAAGTACACTTGAAATCTTAAAGGAAAAACCCATGGAGTCAACATATTGATATTTGACCACATTGCTAAGGATAACCCAGCTAACCAAAAGCTGTTTGTTCCACGTCTTATGACGTGATACCCCTAGCTATAGAGGGATTTAAGACGTGGGGCAAGACAAGGGGCGAAGGAAACCACACGTCTTGGAAAGAGTGCGAATGTCCCCCTCTGCATGACGTGGGACAGAGTGTGGATGTCTCCCTCTGCAAGACGTGGGACAGAAGATAGGGATATCCCTTTGATCTCTCAAACTACCTCGGTTAATTGGGGTATATATATATGTATAGGAAATAAAAAAAATCATGATAATTTTATTGCCATTTCTTACTTTATTGCATATAGTGTATATGTACGTTTGGCTGTATATCAGTTATTTGGTGGTAGGAAAATTCGTCCACGGAAAATTCGTCCATGGAAAATTCGTCCACGGAAAATTCGTCCACGGAAAATTCGTCCATGGAAAATTCGTCCACGGAAAATTCGTCCGCGGAAAATTTGTCCATTGAAAATTCGTCCACGGAAACTTCGTTCACTGAAAATTCGTACGTTTTTTAAATTTGGAATAGAAAGAAAGACATTATATATGGAAGAGATAATTGCAGTCGCATAAAATCTAGTTATATGAAAATAACACATATATTCAGCAGTTATAGCTGTTGATGAAAAATGTATTCTATGTAGCTAATATATTATGTTATCTATAATTAAAAAGACAAAAAATAATTTAATCAAATTATTAAATTGAATAACTGGACATTTTCAGTAACGCAATATTAGTCAAAAAAATTCTTGTTTCTTCCGGAGTGTATTGCAATACTAGCTATATTTGTTCGACGATATCTAGATATTTTGGCCTTTTTACGCTGTGTGACATCTCTCTTTGTTTGAATTCTTTTAGCTAGGGTTAACTCTTTTACCAAATATTAGGATGCTGTTTCTTGAACATTACAAAATTCAATTGAATTTAACAGGTTTTAGCGTTGGTTTCGTCTTCTCCGTTTTGTTCCAATATACGTAGCTTCAAAGTAGTTAAAAAACTCAATCGACATCCTCGCATAAATTTTCATCAGGTGTTAAGAACGCTAAAGCACCACAAATTTTATTTTAAAATTAAGTTAATAAAATTATTATATATCTATCAATTTCAATGTTTCATTATACAATCATGAATTTTGCAGAAACCCCAAACTTTATAATGAATGCAACAAAGTAGATTAACAATGTACTATCACCAACATACATTAAATTACTTTATAACAAAACATTTATCATATAATTTTGTTCCATTTCGATTAATTATTTTCGTTTAATGGACGAATTTTCCGTGGACGAATTTTCTGAGGATGAATTTTTCGTGGACGAATTTTCCGTGGACGAATTTTCCGTGGACGAATATTCTGTGGACGAATTTTCCGGTCACGCAGTTATTTTACTGTTACATATTGTTATACAGGCAGGCCTCGCTTCAAGTACAACTCACTTTAATTATTGTGGTCCTTATTTCAAGTCATGATTCGAAATAAGGACCGTTCGTAGACATAGAAAACGGAGACAATCACGGTAACTAAAGAAAAACATCAATATTATAATACAGATGAGGTTACTAGAAGGAATTGGTTCAGAAATTCAGTATGTCCCATTTTAGAATAAGTTCCGTGTTATCGCACAGTTCCATATTTTAAAAAATGTAAAAATCTGTATACATTAATCATTATTCAACTTTCATTTCAATTGGTATTCATGATACCAATTTGAATAGAAGTTGAATAATATTTATTATTATTATATTTACTTTTCGGACATGTCCGAAAATGTAGAACGTACCAATAACTTGAAACTTATTACCCTTCTTCCAAAAATATTTCATAGAGCATAAAATTGCTGTTTGTTAAATGTAACACAATAATTATAGATATCCAAGTATTTATTAATTAATCGCCTATACTGAGTGAGAGTTGAGCTATGGTTGGATTTTAAAACCCTTAATAAATTCACTACTTTAAACTTTCATCACAGTCACAAACACTGTTTGATAATAGGCTTATATAGTACTGTTTTTATAGAATAGGGACTATAAACTGTGAATCTAATTCTAAAAAAAATTTCTTTGATCATAACTCATAGAAAATGAGATCTATAATCAAGGAGTGACAATTATAAATTTATAGTTACTTTACCTCGCTTAAGTTACTGTTTGGTAATTTAACTGAGTTGTGATTTGGTAACAAAGCGGGGGATGCCTGTATACAAATAAATGGGAAGAAAGGGTGAAAGAAATGTAGAAGTGTTCTTGGGACGCGAACTCGCAACTGTAGTCTGCCGTACTGTTGAAGTCGGCGTCGCTACCATTGAGCCATCATTGACATGGTAGAAGTAGGATTGGAATGATGTTTATCAAATATGATAGCTAGCGTGCTTTCAAAGTTATTATGAATAAATATAACTTAATATTCTACTTTTTTGTATCTTATCTTTTTCAATGTAAAAGATAAAAATATGTATAAAGTTATTTATTAATATTTGTATTAATTATGTTAATTAATGTTATTGTATGTAGTACCTAATTACCTACAACTGTTTATCAATCCCTACCTATATTTACCTACTGGTTGTTATCACTACATAGGTACCTAGTTAGCTTTTCGTGTTTATAAATACCTACCTAGTTACCTACAACTATTTATCAATACCTACCTAGTACCTACTGGTGGTTATTACAACCTATCTAGTTACCTAGTACGTAGTATTTATCAATACCTACCTAGTTACCTATAACTTCTTATCAATACCTACCTAGTTACCTACTGCTGTTTATCAATGCCTACCTAGTTACCTACAACTGTTTATCAATACCTGACTAGTTTCCTACAACTGTTTATCAATAGTTTTCAACCTAGTTATCTACTAGTATTCATAAATACCTACCTAGTTACCTACCAGTGTTCATCAATGCCTACATAAATACCTACAACTGATTATCAATACCTACTTAGTATAGCAACTGATTTTTTATCAATATCTACCTAGTTACCTACTAGTGTTCATCAATACCTACCTAGTTACATACTAGTGTTAATCAATACATACCTAGTAACCTACTAGTATTCACCACAACTGTTCATCAACAGCTACCTAGTTATTAAAACCTACAATTACATAGATACCTTCTAGTGTTTACCAATACTAGCTTACTACTTAGTTATGATACGTAAATAAGGATTTAGAATGAACTTGCACCATTAAGATTCGCACCATGACTCGATATATAACTTTTTCGCGCGTAAAACAGAGGGACATCACGCGTTGGACATTGAGGGACATCTCTCGTGGGACAGAGAAGGACATACCGCATGGTCAAGCCGCGTGGCTTGAAAATTCATTTTGATATTACTTTTTTCTCATATTTTAGTATTTTCATAAGTATGTATATGTGTTTTTGAAGTTTTTTTTTACTCTGTATCGTTTTCGTTTTCAATAAAGTATTAGTATTATTATTAGTATTAGACAGAGAGGGACTTCCCACGTGGACAAACGCGGGACAGACGAAGGATATCCCGTGTGAGACAGACGTCGGATATCCCCCGTGGGACAACCCGCTTGTTAAAGACGTGGGATGAGAGTGGTATTTCAGATGTTGGAAAGACGTGGGATTTCATATGTCTGAAATACTTCGTCCCTCTCTGTCCCTCACTAGCGTGTGATGTCCTTCTCTGTCCCACGCGGAACAAAGAGGATATGGTTAGCTGGGAAGCTCCTCCTTTACGTAGTAAAAAACGAGGCATATTAGTCAATTGTAAGTAACAAAGATATCAAATAGTGAATTATCTTTGAATTTTGAAAGTTGCTGTCAATTAATTCGTATAGTTTACACTAAACTTCACATTAACATTAAAAGTAATTCATACCAAATCCAATCCTGTTCTCCGGTAAGAATTATTAAATATTTACTCAATAACGTATTGGTCACTACGTATCAAAATATTATTGAATTTTAAAATCAAAGTAAGTTAGTTAACAACATTAAGATGTCATAAAAAAATTTTACCTGAAAGCTTGCGTTATATGTGGGTTCCAGGTAGTGAACAAAGTCTGTAAAATCTCTGAAATTCTTCAGAGCATTCCTCGGTACATCCCACAGGTTCACTCTAGAATTATTTCTGAAATCCTGGTAAAATATGATGCTATTGTCAGCTTTATGGTGAATTCGAAAAAATTAAATTAAAGTCAGGTGAAAAAAAGTTAACCTTAATCACGTAATTTTAAAGAGGCTAGAGTTCAGATTACACCAAGATTAAATAATCTTGGTAATTTGGTATTTACATTTTCAACACACAGTGAAACTTAAGATTTATGTTAAAATCCTATTTATATCAATTTTTCTAATCCAATTCATCTCTGTATTCTTGATGATGAATATCTACAAAATGGAAAATTGTAACTTACTTCCTCTGCAAAATTATTCAACCGAACAATCTCGTCATTTTGACCTCCACGCCAAGTTTTAGGAGTGATCTCACCATGTTTCCATATCACAGCTGTGTTAGGTGGAAACTCTTTAATTTTCTGTAGCAGGAAATGAGTTAATAAACATTAAAATCTCCAATTTTAGATAAATTATGTGAAGTGAATTGATATACATTTTGACTTACCTCGTTTAACTTTTTGGTGTCCTCTCTGTAGAATTTGTTACGCTGAATTACATTCGGGAAATCTTGAATATACCATCCACTCATGCCAAATAGAACTATATCTGGAGTAACACTCAGCTGTAATACAAAGTTTATCATCCTAGTTATGGTCTATTAATATAAAGAAACTAACACTATCAGAGAAGAAAATAAACAAATTTACCTTCAGAATCTTATCAAGTCTCTCGTCGTTCCTGTAATATTTCATTACGCAATGAGTTGCTTGCAAGTGCAAAGTCTCAGAAGTACAAACCCTCATCGTCACCCCGAATTTGTCAATATACCTTTCCTGAAATCGAAGAATATACATTATATATTTATGAAGAGGTTATTAAAACTCATTGTTGAAGGTTTTTTATTTGGTTTTAAGCTTTCGAATAGAAAGATTTCTATTCACCATAAGGACAAGAGTGGAAATCTTGGGCCCAACAATTAATCTAATTACCAATTGTTGTAAGTGATACCATCATTTTATTTTGAGCTACCTATCTAACTTATAGTTTATTATTATTACTAAATCTATCAATTACCTAGCCTAGTTAGTACTTAGCTATTGCATAAAATATTCACTCTATAGAAAAAGTTTACTTTCATTAAAATCTATAACAAAATTCAAAGATATACGATTAAAACTATCAGTGTATGTCCTCTCTAAACTAAGTGTTTTCTGGTTTCTATGGTTCTTGTTGCACTAAGTGTAGTCCCTGAGTGTCACGTATAGCTTGTATGTGTCCTCTTCTTCCTAAGTCATTTGTTGTCTCTAATATTCCTCTATTCATGAATGTATTCTTTTTCCTATGTTTCCTTTTGATCGAAATTGATTTTTTGTTCCTAAGGACCCCAGTGCAAAAAAAAATTGAACCCGAGGTCAAAAAAAGTGCAATAAATCCCCCGGACGTTTCGTTACTGTGTACCCGGAAGTTTCGTTAACGGACGTTTCGTAACTAGGACGTTTCGTTACCAGGACGATTCGTTACCAGCTTTTTCGATATTTTTTAAGAAATGGAAACTTTTTTTTTATTTGAAATGGGTTGCTGACTACATTTTATACCAATCCCATACATTATAAATTTATACTACTTTGAAAATAATGTCTACTTTTTAAACATATTTCTTATTCGTTTGGTTATATATTGATAATAATCAGAGGTATTAAAATTAACAATCATCACTTAATATCTTCGATTAGAAAAGTCGGAAGTGAAAATATCATGGATACCATTCGATATAGAAGTTACATAACAATAATTCTATTTTTTTTTTCTAACACGATCGCAAATGTGGTTCAATCCGAGAACTCGAAGTTTGCTCTACTGCCTACACTAGGATTTTTTTTTCATGTTTCCGAAAATGTTTTAATGTTAGGGTGAAAATCACATAATAGATATTACAAGATACCGAATGAAAATAACTTAATGAAAAACACATAACCTTCCGAAATTTTGCGAAAGTAGTAACTATTTTCGATCATATAAGAAAAGACTATATAATTTGACATTTCAACTCTTTATTCTTATTCTTATATACTATTTTCTTTGAAAATTTCTGGTAATTGGTTCAGCATATATAACTCACTTCAAATTTAAAAAATCATTCGAAGCGATTCGGAACGGAAAATCTGGTAACGAATCGTCCAAGTAACGAAACGTCCTAGTAACGAAACGTCCGGTAACGAAACGTCCGGTAACAAAATGTCCGGTAACGAAACGTCCGGTAACGAAACGTCCGGGTACGAAACGTCTTAGCACCGTCCGGGGGGTATTTTCCGTGAGTATTTTGTAGTTTTTTTTTGCACTGTGATATTATGTCTTGGAATTCAGTTGTCCCAAAGTCTCCTGTTGTCCCAAAATGTCCTGATGTACTTAAGTGTGCTGTTGTACCAAAGTGTGTTGTTGTTCCAAAGTGTGCTGTTGTACCAAAGTGTGCTGTTGTACCAAAGTGTGTTGTTGTTCCAAAGTGTGCTGTTGTACCAAAGTGTGCTGTTGTACCAAAGTGCCTGTTGAACACAAGTATCTTGTTGAACACAAGTGTCCTGTTGTTCCAAAGTACCCTGTTGTCCCAAAGTACCCTGTTGTCCCAAAGTACCCTGTTGTCCCAAAGTACCCTGTTGTCCCAAAGTGTGCTGTTGTACCAATGTGTGTTGTTGTTCCAAAGTGTGCTGTTGTACCAAAGTGTGCTGTTGTACCAAAGTGTGCTGTTGTACCAAAGTGCCTGTTGAACACAAGTATCTTGTTGAACACAAGTGTCCTGTTGTTCCAAAGTACCCTGTTGTCCCAAAGTACCCTGTTGTCCCAAAGTACCCTGTTGTCCCAAAGTACCCTGTTGTCCCAAAGTACCCTGTTGTTCCAAAGTACCCTGTTGTTCCAAAGTACCCTGTTGTCCCAAAGTGTCTTGTTCCTGTTACGTGTCTTATGGTCAACTACAATTTTATTTTGAGCTGTGATCGCTGCATTATATGTAATATAAAAACGTTCTCAATAATACATCATTAATTTTATTTATTGAAGAAGTTAATTTTTAAATAATATTCGACTTTAGAGCATTAAAACTATCATAGTTTCATTTTAAATAATAATAATTTTATTTCAGATTTTAAATTTTAAATATATGCTCCAAACATGTTAGATACTGCTATCATTCAGAGTTGAGAAATTCATTTTTACATAGAAATACGAATAGCTAATTTAATAACGGAAAAGAGGCTGCTTTACATAGCAGACAGTTATAGATCATAGAAAGTACACCACAACCCCTGTACTATACTCAGTGCATTACTCACATCAAGTTGTTCAGTTTTATTGGCGAAGTACGTTTCATTAACATTAATTTCCGCCGGTGTGATGTATTTGCAAGTCATATTCAACTGAAAAGCACAATTTTGTTATGTCAAATTGCTTCGAGAATGAACATTCACAGTACCAAAATGTGGGCGTTAAAATAGTGTGGCCAGTCAATTGATCCCCACCATTTGATTCCCGATAATTAGATTCCTAGTCATTTGATTCCCAGTCATATTTATCTGTTTATACACATAGTAGAATTTTTCTACTTGTGTTTATCTCAATAATATAACATATAATAGTAAAATGTAGCTTAGTTTAAAATAATAGCACTAAGGGTAAAAATAGGTAACATTAAATATGAGCATACCTACCCCGCTCTTAATACAACTCTGCCGTCTGTCAAATCAAAAAGTGTAGAATATGTCACATAATTATTTCTCCTGATATAGAAAAATAATTGAGGAACAACTTTGGCAATTTGTTTGCTAATTTTTTCCAGTTAAGCGGTTTTCGCCGTAATTTTTGCAAACATTTTGATATGCAGGTGGGATTGATTACAAATAATTGGTTACTTCATAACTCAGAGCCATTTCACATCTCACGGACACTGATAATTTTCTATCATTAAAATCTTAGAGAAAACTATGGTTTTTGAGGGATAACGAAGAACTTCATAACTCAAGAGTTTTACTGTATATCATTTGCCATAAAATGATTTTTAATCAACCACCAGCATAAGTCATGGCGAAAAGAGCTTTAACTGAAAACTAACAACCAATTGGACAAAGGATTTCTAAAATGTTTTCAATTACAGGAGAAATAATCGCTAGCCATGTTGAATATTTATTTTACTTGCTTTTAGTCTAATAATTAGTCTAAATTGAATTGAATACTTAAAAAGATAAAACAAGAATAACTGATTGGATGTTTTATTGGAAATGAATTCAAAAATGATATTCTGTCTGAAATAATAATTCATTTGTTGCACCAATCGTTTCTCGCAGTTTTAATTCTGTTTTAATTTTCTGGCAAATGTATGTATTTATTTATTATATAAGAAGTAGATGTCAATATGATTCAAAAATAAAGATCATAAAAATAATCTAATCGTTGAAATAAAATCGGGATACATCTGTGATACTGCCATTGAATATTATTTCTTCTGAACGTATATTTGATTGGTCATTTGTTACTTATTTGAATATTAAAGATTTAATTTTATGTTAAATGTGTTTACAGTAATTGCTCAGTTTTTGTTAAACTTATTTCAACTGTAAGGTGCACATTGCTATTGTACGTTATGCTATTAATTTAATAATGTATACACCAATAACAAATGTCTACTAGGTGTATCAGCAGAAAAAAATGACTGGGAATCAAATCACAAAGAATCAATTGACTGGGGATCAAATAACTGAGAATTAAATGACCGGGAATTAATTGACCTACACCCTTAAAATAGGTCATGTAGAGATATATGATTGATCTACCATGTATGTCAACAATGACTTTCAGAGTACTGCGACTTCCCGCTATATGTCAATATTTACCGTTTTTGCAAAATGTTTCAGAAGATCTCTGACTTTGGAATCACCGAACATCATTACCCAAAGCGGTCTCTTCTGTGCTTCATAAATCTTTTCAGTACAAGCACTGGTATCTCTGAAACACCAAAGCTTCATTTCAAATATGAATTTACGAGCTTCACAGTTTATGGCTGAATGCAATATATATTCAATTTGGTGAACAATTAAAGCAAAATAAACTAAAACTTACGCATGCTCATAGAAGTGAGTAACACACTTGGACGACTTCCATGTTCTAGTTTTGATGTCATATTCTCCATTTTGGAGAGTTTGCGATGCACAATATTCGGAATCTGTGAATAGTTATATATAATGTAGCATTTTTGTTTTTGAATTAATAAATTGGTCTCTAAACCATTATTATGTTCATTTATCTCAATATGGTGACTAACCTTGTAGGACGTTGATAGGTTTGACAGTCCAAACTCGATGTGTGACAAGGGTGAAGAACACCAGCAGAATTAAAATCTTTAGAAAGTCTAAAGCAGCATAACTTTTGATTTCATTCATCACAAAGGTATTTTTTTCTGATGTTAGTCCTATTTATTTTTGTTGAGATTATATTTGTGGCAAGTACTCTTTCTATTCATTAATCACCAACAAGTTGAAGTGTGAAGTAAAGTTTCAGATTCTATCATTTTTCAAATACAAATAATCTGAGAATTCAAATTGACTCCTCTCATCATGGTGACCGGTATATTCCACCCCGGTCAATTCCGCCCCGGTATATTCCACCCCGGTAAATTCCACTCCAATTTACGGGTTTGGTTTGTTAGTTATTGATATTAATCATTTGTTAATATTTTATATAATACTAGGTAACATTCATTTTCATTGTAGTAAATTAAACTTTTTGATGGGTTCACAAGTTGTTTATTTATCACTACACTATGTACACAAGTGATAGAACAGCAGAGAGAAAGGTTGTATGAACGCTCTTTATCAGTTGAGGTATTTGGATTTTCAACCAAAATTTTTTATTGTTATCGCCAACACAACAGCGATATTAACTGAAAGATGATGTCATACAGTACTTATTGTTATTTTTATTTATTTAAATTCGGTATTTTGACTTCTAGTAAAAGTGGTGTAATATGGTTTTTGACAGAAAACTTTTGGGGACGAGGGGGACTATTGCACAGGGTTTTAAGACTGGGGGTATCATTGCCTTTTTTACATGGAGAGATATTGACCATGGAAGTTACAACAACTTATAAGCAAACAGCGAAAAAATTTAATGGGTTGTCATATACTGCAAATTCATGTTAAAAAGGGATTAATATTAACTTTCTCAACATTTAAACTTCGAAATAAATTGCCAAACTATGCATATTTGTATTTTCGTCTATTAGGATAAAGTTTCAAAAATTAACTTGAGCTACCTCTAAATATTGTCCAACAGTCTCAGGATATCGTCTGATTTATTTATTCTTGGGTATTTAACAAATGGCTACCTGAAAATAAAATCTTTGACTTTTTATTATCACCCTAATGATCATTGTCAATGGAGTGGAATTTACCGGCGTGGAATATACTTGGGGTGGAATATACTTGGGGTGGAATATACTTTGGGTGGAATATACCTGGGTAGAATATACCGGGGTGGAATATACCGGGGTGGAATATAACTAGAACAATCACATTTCTATACAGTATGGGCCACAAAAATGTTTCCTCTTTTTCAAATGCTTATAAAACGTTAACCAATACACGAAAAAACTGTATCTTAGTCTCTTTTTCTCTGCCTCTCATTGTACTATTACCAGGTAAAAACTATTTTGAACTGATGGATATAGTTTAAGAGCAGGTAGGCAAAGAGTGAGGGTGATTATTATTGTCATTGCGCAAAGGTTATTCTTAGAGCTAACTCAAAAAATAAATATAATGGTAGACATTTTAATACAAGGTGTTTACACTTCTTCCTTAGAAACTATTTGGAAATAGGACAACCAGTAACTTTTTGATCTCATCGAAGTTTTCACTAGGAATATTCGTTCTTCGCTTGTTCATTGCATGGTTAAAGGTCCCCTCCAAGCAAATATTTTTATTGCCTTATTCAACGAGGCTAATGTTTCTTATCATTTTGCTGCAAACCGCATCGAATTTGGTAGCATATTTATAATTTTATATGCTTTTAAAGATTTTTATAGTCAAAACTCTACAAAACCTATTTTACTTCCGACTTGCTAATTTAAGAAATTTTCAGCCTGAAGAAAAAGAATGTACACCATTTGTTTTGATTGTCAACTAGGTATTAGGTTTAATAAATCCATTTAATATTCGTGAAAAGGTATAAAATTGAATGAACTTATAATAGAAACGTTTATATACTTTAGGAAACAATTAATATCTAAAATAAAGGCCAAAAACGCATATGGTTTGTTTTTAAAATTCAAATTTGTAATCAAAACAAAGAGTGTACAATCTTCTTGAGCATCAGATTAGTGATTCGCTCAATTGTTGCTCACAGAGTATTAAAAAACTTTAAAAACTAATATAAACCATATACTGAACCAAATTGTATGCGGTTCGCAGAATAATGATCGTAGACCTTAGTTCTATAATATTATGTAATAAACTCATTTTTTTCCCGGAGCCTGGAGAAGACCTTTAAGGCTCGCTTCACACTTGCATTTTTAACAGCGCGGAAAGAAGCTCTTCTTAAAATGTGTTCACACATGCGTTTTTTCATCGTTGAAGTAAAAATTTAATGTGATTTTTCCATCATCGATGAAAAAAATGCAAGTGTAAACACATTTTAAGAAGAGCTTTTTTCCGCGGTGTTAAAAATGCAAGTGTGAAGCGGGCCTTAACCATGCAATGAACAACCGAATAACGAATATTCATAATGAAAACTTCAATGAGATTAAAATGTCACTGAAGTTGTTTTATTTCAAAAGAGTTTCTGAGGGAGAAGTGTAAGCACCCTGTATTAAAATATCTACCATTATAATTTTTTTTTTATTAAAATCACAGAGTTAACTCTAAGAATAACCTTCGCGCAATGACAAAAATAGTCACCCTCACTCTTTGCTTACCTGTTCTTAAACTATGTTCAGTTAAAAATAGTTTTCATCAGTTAATATTTCAATAAGAGGCGGTGAAAAAAAGACCAAGATACAGTTTTTTGGTCCATTAGTTAACGATTTATAAGCATTTGAAAAAGCGGAAACATTTTTAGGCCCATACTGTATGGAGCTGATCAATAGAAATTACAATTATTAAAATTATATTGTGATTAGTAAATTGATGATTTTCATTAAAACTATTATTGTCAATAAAAAAAAGTGGAATGATAAAATCGTAGTGTTCCTGATTTTAAACTTTAAACAATAATTCCTTATTATTGTTTTGATTTAAATCAGATGGTTTTAAATCCATGGAGAGTACCTATTGAATATTGATGTGAGAAGGTTGTTACTAAACACTAAATATAGTGGGGGTTATGTCGGTGTGCGGTAAGTTCACCGCCCTAAATTCAACGCATGGTAAGTTCACCGCAATAATGAACTATAATGATATAAAAGATTATGTACACACACTGAGAAAAAAAAAACCCTAACTGATGCACTCAATTGTTTCCAGTTCACCCTATGGCTTTGTCTCTAAAGCGAGACACTTTAGTGCATCGAAAAATAGTTTGGATGCACCAAAGTGCATCAGTTCAAAGCACTTTAGTGTCTTAGGCTGGCCATACACTATGATGTCCACCTGACAGGTTCGCATGTATAGTCGCGCCTGGCAGGTTCACCTGCTAGTAAGTGGCGGGAAAAACTAGCCTCTCAGGTAACCTGCCAACTGATGATAATTCGATTAGTTCTACCTGACAGGCGAGTAAAACTGTTGTATTACTGTGATATAATGAATTAAATTGTTTTGCGATGAATTGAGTTGCAGTGAATCTACCATCCGAAGAATTGAATGCGTTGAACTTTCCGGTGGGGAATTGCGGGCGGTGGACTTTCCACTCCCCACTGTCGGTCTACTATATTGATATGTAAGTTGCTAATAAAGTATGTTTGAACATATCACATATCAGAAAGAGGCGAAGGAGAAGAAGAGTTACAATATTTTTCTCGCCTAAGTCACTGAAAAATTTAAATAACTAACATAGTTATCACAAAGCTGTTAACTGTGCGGCGGTCATAGCGGTACTGATGGTAGGCATCAGTGTGCTTAGATAAATCGAGCATAGCTATATAGAAATAAGCCCTAATACGCTCCATTATTACCAAAATTCATATTTTAATCTTACGTTTCACATTTTTCAACTTACGTGATAACACAATTCCGATTCTACTTTTTTTTATTACAATTCCAGAAAATTTCTTGTTACTTTTTGTAAAAATAATTATCTGATTATATTATTTTTAATCATTTAAAAAAATTATTCGTTGTAAGACTTACGAAGAAAATGAATCAAAAAATATAAAATCAAATTGTAGTTGAAGAATTTTTTTTTAAATAAAATTGTATCTAAAAGCTTTTCTAGATTGTCAGAAAAGTAAAAGGTCGTTTTATCTACCAAATTGAATCTATTGTTTACTCATTTAATGGAACTATAATAATTCATGGAGAACTTGATCATTCACAGATATAATTCCAAGTTATTTGTTAGATTAATTATTTTCCCCATTCTATGAAGAAATAAAAATGAATATACAAAAGCTATACCGATCTTTTTTTTTTTTTCAAGGAAAAATATTGTGTAAAAAAAAAAGTTATACCGCTTATTTAGAAGTTATACCACTTATAATGTTATTAATTTTTACTAAGCTAAATAAAATGATGAATAAACAGCTATTCATTTCAGTGAAGTGGATAACATTTTGTAAGCAGGTGTTCACAAAGCCAATTATAATAAACCACAGCTGAATGAACTACATAATTTGGTTACCATGCTATAAAGTCAATGAATTTACAACTATTCCATTTCAATGAATTGTTGAGACAACGAATGATCCAAGGGAGTCTGCCTGGTTCCAACAGCGAATGGCTCTTGCGATCCAGAGAGGGAATGCCTTCAGCATCCTCTCAGCCGCGAAGGAGAGGTTTTAGAGGGTCGGGTCCACCCCTTCAGGGAACTCAACCCCTCACTCGTAGTTCCTGAAGGAATTTCCTCTTCTGTAAAGATTTTATCCTTCTTGTTTTTAATGGAAAAATGAATTAGATATCATTTGGTATTCATATGTTCACAAAAGCCAATTACTAAAGAAATTTACTAGAGGAAAATTTAATAGAAAAATATTTACTAGAACTAGAGAAACGACTTAACGAAGAAAATTTAAAAGAAAAACTATTTTATAGAAATGATATTTTCAAGAAATTTTTTTTTATTGATAAGATATTTTTTAGAAAAGATTTTCTTTAGAAAAGTATTTTTTTAGAAAAACAATTTTCTAGAAAAGCAATATAATAAAAATATTTATAGAAAGGCAATTTAATAGAAAAATCATTTACTTGAGAAACAATTTACTCGAAAACAACAATTGGAAAGAAGTTACTGGGAAAAAAATACTTGGTAGGAAATTTACTAGAAAATCTATTTACTAGAGACTTAATTTACTCAACTACTAAAATATTTCTTTTAATGGGACCGTTCCGGGAAAAATTGCATAATTAAAAATAATGATAATTCGTAAATGATTGCCTTATAACCTTCTAATAGTGTGTGCAAAGTATCAGAGCTCTAGTATAACTCTAACCCCCTGGGGAGAGGGAGACAGGGAAGGGGAGACTCGGGGGTAAGGGAGTCGATATGCACTCGAAAAACGATCTCTCAGCCAATCATAATTCGTAATAATTAATTATCTCGCTATATCTTGTATCTAACGTGCCACTAATGGCACACACACTAAAGTAGGTGACAGTTACCCGCTAAATATCATACGAGCAGGATGCAACGAGTCAGATTATCAAAATTTGAATGGGATTTTCTAGAAGTTCAAAATGCTACAAATTTTGGTAACGAAAAATTATTCGGATAGTGGATCGCAATGGAAATCATGGGAAAACCTCTCTAGCTTTCTACATGTCTGTACTGTATTCATTACAATATTTAGATGGAGTTATAACAGGACGAGATCTTGGATCTATTTTGAGAGCAACCAACAGGGGAGTGGTTTTTGATGTTTGTCGCTCTGCTCTGAAATATTTTGACTACTCAGTTGTCGAAAGCCTAAATAATGGTATAATTATGTCAGGTAATTACCGAGGAGCCTATAAAACTTTTAAACCGATGAAGTTAGCGATATTTTCGAACAGCTATCCTGATTTTACTAATTCCCCAGAAATCGGAACTGTAGCTAACATATATGCGGAAAGTAAAGACGAAACTGATGCGCTCGCTCTCCTTCTAACGTCTTCTTCAGATGAAATACCATCTGCACAACGTAAGTACTTCATTGGAGAATTTAGTTTGTTATGCATAGTTTCATTCTATTTTTATTCAGGCAACCTGTAACATTATTATAATAAATAGATTTTCTTTCTATTTACTCAGCTGATCATATAAAAATTGAAAGGAAGTTGATATTTTCTAAACTGTCTCGCAAACGAACAAAAGGTATGAATAATCGGTTTGACAAATGAAGTATTGAAAAATGTATTGAATATTATTTTAGTTCTAATTTCTCATGATTCTAGGATCTCAAGAAAAGAAGGACGATTCAGATTTCATCAGTGATGCCGAAGATTTAGTGATACTAACGAGGAGGAGTCAGACTAAAACGTGACGCAGCAGATACCAAATTACCCAGTCATCTTTAGTATTCTACATTTTTTATGTAATGTTAAGCGGGAATTAAAAATTTTATTTGATGATTTTTCATTATGAATGTTTCAAGTTAATATATTTTTTGTTCCATTCATACTTTATATAGCTTACTATATATACTATTCAGTTACTAAAATTTATATTGAGTTAAACTTCTTTGTTATTCTTTCAATATATTATGATTCTCTACCCAAACGTCTTTCTTCAAGTTCCATGATACCAATTTTATAACATTTCATCTTTGGATACCCTGTTTTTATTATATTTTTTATAAGGATAGGTCCATCATAGGATACCCTGTTTCTATTACATTTTTTATTAGGATAGGTCACTCTTTGGATACCCTGTTTCTATTACATTTTTCATCAGGATAGGTCCATCATTGGATACCCTGTTTCTATTACATTTTTTATTAGGATAGGTCACTCTTTGGATACCCTGTTTCTAAAATATTTTTTATCAGGATAGGTCCATCATTGGATACCCTGTTTCCATTTTTTTTATCATGTGAGGTCCATTTTTTGATTGAATATCCAGTTCCTATTCCTTATTTAGTAGGTTAGGTTCATCTTTGAATATCCTGTTTCTATTCTTATTTTTATCAGGATGGGTTTGTCTCTTGTGCCCTGTTTCTAATTCATTTTTATCAGTATATATATAGGTAAATATTTGGATATCCTGTTATCACATATTTTTTTATAAGGATATGTCTATCTTTTCATTTCTGATTCCATTTCCTTTTTATCTGGCAAGAAGCCATTTTTCTTAATGGATATTCCGCTTCTTTTCCTTCTTCATTAGGATAGGTCAATTAATGAAACCATTTTATTTCTCAAATTAAATCTCCCATACTTAATGATATACTTGTTAATTATTTCCCCTTCCAGACTATGTCCCTTTATATAATATTTTAGTTAGTAATTTCCCCTTCCAGTCTATGTCCCTTTATATAATATCTTGGTAATTTCCCCTTCCAGTCTATGTCCCTTGATATAATATCTTAGTAATTTCCCCTTCCAGTCTATGTCCCTTTATATAATATCTTAGATAGTAATTTACACTTCCAGTCTATGTCCCTTTATATAATATCTTAGTAATTTCCCCTTCCAGTCTATGTCCCTTGATATAATATCTTAGTAATTTCCCCTTCCAGTCTATGTCCCTTTATATAATATCTTAGATAGTAATTTACACTTCCAGTCTATGTCCCTTTATATAATATCTTAGTTAGTAATTTCCCCTTCCAGTCTATGTCCCTTTATATAATATCTTAGTAATTTCCCCTTCCAGTCTATGTCCCTTGATATAATATCTTAGTAATTTCCCCTTCCAGTCTATGTCCCTTTATATAATATCTTAGATAGTAATTTACACTTCCAGTCTATGTCCCTTTATGTAATATCTTAGTTAGTAATTTCCCCTTCCAGTCTATGTCCCTTTATATAATATCTTAGTAATTTCCCCTTCCAGTCTATGTCCCTTGATATAATATCTTAGTAATTTCCCCTTCCAGTCTATGTCCCTTTATATAATATCTTGGATAGTAATTTACACTTCCAGTCTATGTCCCTTTATATAATATCTTAGTTAGTAACTTCCCCTTCCAGTCTATGTCCCTTTATATAATATCTTAGTAATTTCCCCTTCCAGTCTATGTCAATAACTCTTTCTAATATACTAGTAAATTATTTTCTCTGTCAGTCTATGTTTTCCACTCAATAATTATGTCATATTCTCACCTTTCAAAAAATAAACTATTAGGTATGTAACTGCCATTACATAAATTTTAATTTAATACCATTTCTTTTATTATATAATATAATAAAATTACACATCATTTCCTTGAAGTATTCCCCACGATATGAAGAGAACATTGCTGGATATTATCTATCCAGAATTCAATACCTGGACATGGTATTCCGAAGTCATTTAGGGTAGAAAATGAGATATATATATATATATATGTGTACGGAGGCAGCAAATTATTTAATAAACAAGTCTCATTGAAGAGATGATAGCGGTTATTTTAGAAAGTTTTCTACAATTCCTTTCTAATTTTCTAAAAGTAGCTAATTCACTGGGACTAATCAATTTTAAAATGCATTTTAGAAATCCAGAAGGTTAAAAAAGTTCGTAGTATCATTTATATTTTTTTTCTTAAAATGTCGACGTTTCGATAAAATACATTTATCAT